>JAULJE010000025.1:3909772-4097272 GCA_030846915.1 Cnephaeus nilssonii | reverse complement strand
CCAAGGTACATGCCCTTGACCAGAATCGAACCTGGGACCCTTCAGTCCGAAGGCTGATGCTCTATCCACTGAGCCAAGCCAGTCATGGCTCAAATTTTGTTTTTAAACGAATAGGATAGGATTATGTATATTTCCTCATAGCCTGCTTTTCCTCTTAATAATATGATTATTTTTTGTTGTTGTTGTTAAAAATAAAAAATCTGATGGCTAGGGTGGTTCTGTTGGTTGAGCGTAATCCCAGGCAGGGAAAGGTTACAAATTTGATTCCATGCGGGAGGCAACAATTGGTGTTTATCTCTTTACCTTTCCTTTCCCCTCCCCCTAAAAATCAAATTAAAAAAATTAAACAACATATCCATTGAGATGTGTGGTCTTCGGGAATAATTAAAATATAATGCCTTTCACATCTGGGAGAATTCAGAGCTTCGTGGCATCTGAAACAGTGTCTCAAACCAAAAGATCGGTTGCAGCCGAAACCGGTGTGGCTCAGTGGATAGACCGTTGGTCTGCGGACTGAAGGGTCCCAGGTTCGATTCCGGTCAAGGGCATGTACCTTGGTTGCGGGCACATCCCCGGTAGGAGGTGTGCAGGAGGCAGCTGGTCGATGTTTCTCTCTCATCGATGTTTCTAGCTCTCTATCCCTCTCCCTTCCTCTCTGTAAAAAATCAATTAAAAATATATGTATATACAAAAGATCGGTTGCAGACACTTCCCAGAAACCTAAAGTTGTCATTTCCCACGTGCCACTGGAGCGTCCCGACCCCAAAGTTTGCATTGATCACTCAGTGCCTGGGATCCTAATGCCATCTATTGGGCCTGAAAAAGTAAGTTACCCAGAGGACAGTGCGCCCAGTGATGGCTGCGTTTAGCCAATGAAAGCCCAGGACAGGCTTATGAACCGGTGCTGACTGGTTTGGGTATTTCAGCTTCTTTCTCAGAGTGGTCATTCTGACCTCTTTTGTTCTGTTAACACCATCAGAGGCCCCAGGGCTGAGTCACAGCTAGGACCAGGCATCAGAATCAGCCTCCCCCTCATGCAGTGGCTTGTCTGTAGCTTGAGCAGCAACAGGCAGTATTGAGGCCTACGCGCCTCCCAGACTCTTGTTTTGCTTGCCGAGTTCTACTAGCCTCACTCCCATTTACCCTCCGTCCTTGGGTGCTGGTGCTGATGTCAGGTCTCGAAACCCGGGTCACTGAATCCAGAACAGTGAGTCGCTGTGCTGGTGGGTGACACATGTGGTGAGGGGGTGAAAGAGGTTGCAATGCTGCCCCGGGAGGTTTTGGGTTGTGTGGCTGAGTTGGGAGGATTCCGGAATCCTGGGCCTGTTTTGTACCGAAGGGCAACATGGAAAATAAAGCCAAGGTTTGAGTGAGAAGTTTTAGTTCATTCTTAGGAACCTAGGATCATGGATGGTGGAGAATAAAAGAGGGACATCGTCTAAAGTAGGGTTCTCAACTTTTCCCACCTGCTCAGAGGAAGAACAAACTAGAAGGGGGAGGATACCCACTGGGGACAGGAAGGAGAAGTCCTTTGAAAGGTAACAAACTAGCCCTGGCCGGCTTGGCTCAGTGGATAGAGGGTCAGCCTGCGGACCCAAGGGACCCAGGTTAAATTCCAGCCGAGGGCACATGCCTGGGTTGCAGGCTTGATCCCCAGTGAGGGGCGTGCAGGAGGCAGCCCATCCATGATTCTCTCTCATCATTGATGTTTCTATCGCTCTCTCTTTCTCCCTTCCTCTCCGAAATCAAAGAAATATATTTTTTAAAAAAGAAAGAAAGATAACAAACTAGGCAAGAATATGCACTGAAGACTGAGGCCCTGAGGTAATAATGCAGGCATCTCCAGGTCACCCGGCCCTGGGGCCGGGCAAACATACTGAGCCGCCTGAGCCCACGGATCCTGGCGGTGGTTGCCAAGTTCTCACCAGACATTTCTCTTTCCACAGAATCCTGCTGGTGCAGAACTGCTTAGGGATATTGACTTGTGCAGCGTATGCCAGGGCCTCACACTCCTGTGGTGTCTGAGGTAGTGGAGTCCTGGGACTCTCCTGCCACTCTGGGAACCTTGAACAAACACACTAAGCCCAGAATCCTAATTCCAGGTCTCGAGTTGTATGAAGTGCTCCCAGATATTGGCAACCAGGGGCAACCAGGTAACTGTGCCAAATGTGCAGATGCTTGGTGTAAAGACTGAGCTGGTTTAGGGACCCAGGTATCCTTTTTTTTTTTTTTTAATATATTTTATTGATTTTTTACAGAGAGGAAGAGAGAGGGATAGAGAGTTAGAAACATCGATCAGCTGCCTCTTGCACACCCCCTACTGGGGATGTGCCCGCAACCAAGGTACATGCCCCTGACCGGAATCGAACCTGGGACCCTTGAGTCTGTAGGCCGATGCTCTAGCCACTGAGCCAAACCGGTTTCGGCCCAGGTATCCTTTTTTATTTTTCTAAAAAAAAGAGAGAAGTAACGATGGGAGAGGCGTCAGGTCTGGAGGAACTTAGTCACAACTTGGGATTTGGTTCTCCAGGTGATGGGATCATTGGGGTCATTGGAGCAGGGGAGTCAGGTGATCTGACCCAGGTCTCGTTAGATTCCCTGCGTCTGCAGCAGGATGAGCAATATGCCTGTGAGGGAGGTGGTAGGAAGATTAGGAAAGAAGTTGCTGTGATAAGTCTGCGTTGAGTGTGATGGTAACTTGCCCTTGATGGTGGCTGTGGAGGTGGAAGTCACAGTTGCGTTCTGGATGGGTATTTTAGGTGTGGCCACCTGGACTTTGTAATTTTGTGTTTGGGAAAGAGGAAGGTAATATTCAACGATGAAGTGAAGGTATGAAATTAGCAGCTGGAGATACGGAATCAACATCAACTGAGATGGAGAAAGTCATCTTAGATTAATGTTTATTGGGGATACAAAAACTTTTATTTGTGATCTGTTAGATGATTTCAGAGAGCATTTCATGGGCATCTAGGAGTCTGCTGAGCAGTTCAATATGAAGACTTCTTGCTCAAACCGGTTTGGCTCAGTGGATAGAGCGTCGGCCTGCGGACTGAAGGGTTCCAGGTTCCGGTCAAGGGCATGTACCTTGGTTGCGGGCACATCCCCATAGGGGGTGGGCAGGTGGCGGCTGATCGATGTTTCTCTCTCATCGATGTTTCTAGCTCTCTATCCCTCTCTCTTCCTCTCTGTAAAAATCAATGAAATATATTTTTTTAAAAAAAGACTTCTTAAAAAAGGTAGTGGAAAATTTATGAGGGGAGTTCTAGATTGCCTTTTTGTGTTTTTGTTATGTTTGTTTTTAATTGGATGCTAAATAGTATTTCAAAGATGATGAAACTGGGGTTGGTACATATTTACTTCTCTAAACTCTTACCATGATTTTTTTTTTAAGGGAGAGGGCTAGAAAGCTAGAAACATCGATGAGAGAGAAACATCGACCAGCTGCCTCCTGCACACCCCCTACTGGGGATGTGCCTGCAACCAAGGTACATGCCCTTGACCGGAATAGAACCTGGGACCCTTCAGTCTGCAGGCCGACGCTCTATCCAGTGAGCCAAACTGGTCAGGGCGAAAATATTTTTTTCATTGATCTTTACTGAGAGAGAGAGAGAGAGAGAGAGAGAGGACAGAGAGACAGAGAGACAGAGAGAGACATTGATGTGAGAGGCATCTACCTGCTTCCTCCCGCGGGCCTGGGGATCAAACCTGCAATCGAGGTTTGTGCCCTTGACAGGGAATCGAACCCATGACCCTTCAGTCCACAGGCTGACTCTCTAACCACTGAGCTCTTACCATGATTTTTTGGTGACCATTGGTGTGGCTGGGGGGGTTGCAGTCAGTTTGGTGGAATTACTTATGGGCATGAGTGGTCATCTGTGAGACTCACTGGGCCATGGATTAGAGGGACACAGGCGATGGGACTTGAGTGATGAAGGCTGTGACTAATGAAGGGACATCAAGTGCAGCACCAGAGGTGGGGGCTCTGATATCTGCAATCTGATGCGGTTCATTAGGTGAGGTGGAAGTGAAAAGCAGTCAGGGAGGGAGGCCTTTATATAAGGATTCAAGGCTGCCTCTCTGAGTGTGGACTACCACAGTTGAGGAAGTACTTCATCCATTTTTTTAAAAATATATTTTATTAATTTTTACAGAGAGGAAGGGAGAGGGAGAGAGAGTTAGAACCATCGATGAGAGAGAAACATCGATCAGCTGCCTCCTGCACACCCCCTACTGGGGATGTGCCCGCAACCAAGGTACATGCCCTTGACCGGAATTGAACCCGGGACCCTTGAGTCCGCAGGCCGACGCTCTATCCACTGAGCCAAACCGGTCAGGGCTACTTCATCCATTCTGAATTTGCCAGGCATTCATTCTGTGGGCCACAACATGCTGAGTAATGAGTAGGAGGTCAAGGAGATGACTCTGGGGTCTGGGGCTGTGGGAGTGCAGGTGTGAGAGAGGTGTGGGAGGAAGACTGATGTGCACTTGGAGAGGGTATGCTAATTCATGGCCACAGGGCCCTGACATTGGTTTAATAGTGAATGAAAGGTGAATCCATATTTGGTGGTGACTGGATGTTAATATGTGGAATTTTAGTGTAATTTTCTGAAAAGAGGGGTCTTGTCATGCTACATACAATGTCCAGAGCTTAGGTGTTATGTATGTGCACACCTGTCAGTTGTTGTTGAGGGCGGATACACTGATCATTAGGAACATGATAGCATGCATCAGTGTCCCCTGGGCTTAAAAATCTCCACTGATACGGGGAAGGCAGAGGGTAGGAGAGGAATACATTGCAGGGTGGTGAGTTAGAATTTTGGAAAAGAAGGTGATTAAGAAAATACCCAACCTCATTCCAGCATATTGGTGTAATCTTTTAAGTTGGGACTCTGGGAGAGGCTGAGTGAGAGGAGTGCGTTTCAGAGAACCATGTGACAGGTAGTGCCAGGTGATGGACTCAGCATCCTGGGATTGAGTTCCAACGCGCGAAGTGTGATGCCATGCCTTTCGGGGTCTTGAGGGACAATCGGGGGCACTACAAGGGGAATGCCGGATAAGACCAATGGCAAATCACTCACTCTTTATGGTCAACCTCTCTCCCTACCTGACGTTGGGGACATCAAGTGTATTGACAAGAGGAAGTGTGGCCTGTATGTGAGACCCAGAACTCAGATATCTCCTATCTGCTTATCAGCTTTTATTGTTGTGGGAAGACAAAGCATCAGTTGGAATATAAGGAGAGAATTCCTTTGATTGGGACAGAGGCTTGATACCTCCTTGGATGAAGGTAGTGGAGGGAGAAATGTGGAGGGATGTGTGTGGAGGGTCGGGAGTGTGACCAACATAAAATGATTGGAGAGATGCTGATCATGGGCTGAACTGTCCCCCTTATGACAGGGTATGAACTTTGAGGACGTGGCCATTGCCTTCTCTCAGGAGGAGTGGGGGCTCCTTGATGAGGCTCAGAGACGTCTCTACTGCGATGTGATGCTGGAAGTGTTTGCACTTGTATCATCTGTAGGTAAGACCTTCACATTCTCCTACTGTCCTGAGGTGATAGCCTCTTCCTTTATTCTCCAGATATAACTTTCTCCCTCCCACAGCCAAACCATGGGCTCTGTTAATTTCCCCCACAGTCTTTTCAAATGTGCCGTGGATGCCAGTGCTGAGCTGTGTGGAGATCCCTGAGCCAGGGACTCACCAAACACCCCCAACACCCATTGCCTGAGAGAGTGCAGGAAGTGTGTGGAAGTCCCGAGTCTTGCAGACAGTTTAATGGGACCCACCTTAACTTCCTCTTCCTGGGAGAGTGACGGTGTCCAGGTCCATGGCTTCCACTTCTGCACCCTTCCTCCAGCTAAGGGTCCTTGGAGCCTGCCTGTGCCTGGTTATGGTCTTTACTTACACGAACCATGCGCGGTTCTTGTGAGACTCTCCTTCCGTTGTTTGTGATATTCTCTTCCCCGAATACTACGGCATGCTGAGCTGCCCTGGGCCAGTGCTGGCCGCTCACCTCTGTTGTCTTTCATTCATACTCGGAATACTTTGGTTTTACATCTTTTTACAGTGGAAACTGCAGGGAGCATCCTAGTCTTTTTACAGGGTGAACACGCAGGATGATCTCAGAGGGGGCCTGGTCCTGTTGAGTGGCAGCTGGGGAAAAGATAACATGTTGCATCCCCTGTCCCCCTGCACGGCTTTCTCTGCAGTCTTCTCCAACATGGACCTGCACGTGTGTTACGAGGTGCACAGACATGCTTAAGGAGACCTCAAACACAAGCTGTTCATTTATTGAATTTTTTTAAAAATATATTTTATTGACTTTCACAGAGAGGAAGGGAGAGGGATAGAGAGTCAGAAACACCGATCAGCCGCCCCCCGCACACACCCCACCGGGGATGTGCCCGCAACCAAGGCACATGCCCTTGACCGGAATCGAACCTGGGACCCCTCAGTCCGCAGGCCGACGCTCTATCCACTGAGCCACACCGGTTTCGGCTCATTTGAGGTCTTTATTGTTTTTGATCTTCAGCAGCCCAGAACTTCAGAGCAGCGTCTTGTAAATCCTTCCTGCAAATCTTTTCTTTTCAGCCAGCTGCATGAAGCCAAGGTAACATGTGCAATACACCTTTTTAATGGACCTTATCCCTGTCACCACCATCACCATTCATCTCCTCACCATTTTTCGGTTTTCAGGTTGTTGGCATCAAACAGAGCAGGAGGACGCCTGTTCTGAGGAGAGTGCATCTGTACAAGTGGAGTCAACATTCATGGCTTCTAAGACATTAGCTCCACCCACCCAGAGGACCCACCTCTGTAAGCGGTGTTTCTCGGTGTTAAAAGTTATTCTGCACCTGACGGAGTCACAGGCAGCCCGCATTGAGCAGAAAGCCGCCTTCAGTGACACAGGCGGGAGAGACTGCTGTTCCGATGTGAACCCTCACCAGCGACAGAGGGAGACCCGTGGAGAGAAGCCCCGGAAAGAAGCTATGGACGGGGCCTCCTTCGTGACCAGGTGCACCTTGTACATTTCCAGGGGGCCTCCAACCGCTAGGGAGGCTGGGAAAGACTGGCCAGCCAGCTCAGGGCTGTCGCAGCCCCAGGCATCTCTGAACACTGAGGAGCCTCAAAGCTGGCAATGAAATTTCACAGAATTTTCTCAGCGGAAAAAGTCATCACCAGTGGGGCAAACATGTAAATGCTGCAGGCCACAGACACAAGTTTGTGCAACATCAGGACGTCCGCTCCGGTGAGGTGAAATACGAGTGTAACAAATGTGGGAAAGTTTTTAGGTGCATCATTAACATCAACCAACACCGGGGAGGTCACACCGGAGAAAAGTCCTATGAGTGTAGTAACTGTGGTAAGTCGTTCAGCAAAAGCTACAATCTCATCGAACACCAGAAAATTCACACCGGAGAAAAACCTTACGAGTGCGACGAATGCGGGAAATCGTTCAGGTACAATAGCCACCTCCTGAATCACAAAAGAGTTCACACCGGGGAGAGAAGCCGTATAAATGCAGTGACTGTGGGAAGTCCTTCAGTCATAACTCGAACCTCATTAAACACCACAGGGTTCACACTGGAGAGAAGCCATATGAGTGCAGTGATTGTGGGAAGTTCTTCACTCAAGCACCAACCTCAGTCAACACCACAGAGTTCACACTGGAGAGAAGCCATATGAGTGCAGTGATTGTGGGAAGTCCTTCAGTCAAAGCTCTAACCTCAGTCAACACCACAGAGTTCACACTGGAGAAAAGCTGTATCAATGTAGTGATTGAGGGAAGTCCTTCGGTCAAAGCTCGAACCTCATTCAACACCAGAGGTCACACTGGAGAAAAAACATTTTGAGTGTAGTGGATGTGGGAAATCTTTTAGGTACAATAATCACCTCCTTAAACACAAAAGAGTTCACACTGGAGAAAAACCTTTTTGAGTCTAGTGTATGTGGGAAATATTTTAGCCACAAACATAGTCTGGTCACAGACCTGAGAGTTCACACCGGAGAAAAGCCTTACATGTCCAGAGAATATTTTATCTTTCTCATTCAGAATGGCAACACTGAAGGAGATACTTAGGGACCCATTTACCCAATATAACTCCTTTGGTCAAAACATACACTCTGCTAGATTCCTCGTAAGCCTCAGGTACAAGTGAGGCTTGAAGGATCTGCATTTGCCAACCTGCCCAGACCCAATACTTGATTGATGTCGCCGAGAGCAATTGTGGCTGAAACAATTTTACCTCGACCACCTGAAGAATGTGCATTGGTCACGTCACCTGCGTGCTCAGGGGAAATATATTCTGTGTTCTCACGTGTGCTTGAGGAAATTATGATGATTATGACCTCTTAGCAGTATCTTCATTCCTTTGTCTCTGACTAGGGAATGCACCTGACCCAGGGTTCATCCAGAGCACATGTCCCCAACTAAGAAGTGCTACTTCTGACAGGGATATTGTGGTTCTCACGTTAGCTGTGATGAATTATTTCAGGTTCTAATTCACCAACCCACAAACTGCTTGCTGTCCTCTGCTCCTTTCATGTTTTTGTAAAGGTGTGTTTTTTTTTTCTTTTATACCTTTACTTCATTGGTTCTAGTCACTGCCTGGGATGATTGGAAAGGAACGTTATGATCTGTCAGCATGGAGAGGTACATGGATATGGTGTGGTCCCAAACGTGTGCTTTGGAAGGCATAGCATGATAACAAAAAATTCCTCTTTGTCCAACATTGGCTAATTTTGTATTGCTGAGCAAGGCCTTAAATGAAAGTTTACATGACTTCTTGTTTTTAATTGGAAGCTTGGTGTCTCCATCATTGGTGAGGTCAGTGGTCATCCTGAAGAAGAGGCCTTTGTTGTGCTTGTACAAACAATATGGATTAGGATCTCTGTCCGCAGTATCCTATATAATAAAAGGCTAATATGCAAATCTTCCCCTCGGGGGTTCGACTGACTGGGAGTTCAACCGCTCGCTATGATGTGCACTGACCACCAGGGGGCGGTGTGGAATGGAAGAAGGCAGCCCAGGGGAAAGAAGGCCCCTCCTGGCAGCTGGGAGAAGGCCCTGGCCGGCAGTCTGAAGGCCCCAATCGGCCCTGATCCCACCAGCAAGGGCTAGGGACCCTACCCGTGCACGAGTTTCATGAACCGGGACTCGAGTGTATTATGTAAGTTTCAGCAATGTTTGGAGAACTACTCTATACATGCTCCAGAGAGGCCACGTGACATGATACATGAAATTCCATAGGCTCTTGTCACATGTTGTAATACTCCGAGGGGGAATTAGTATTGGGACAGAAACACCGTTTTCGTGGACTGTCGTTAAAGGAGATGAAAAGTGCCTCTTCTGGACATAAATCCAAAATCATTCCAGGGCCTGTGGCTTGGATGATCGTTTAGGACATTCTGGGGACCTCCACACCTATTTCCCGTAGCTGAAGCCACTGGCAGACAAAAATGATGCAAAAGTGATGTGGATTTCCTTGGCCCCTCTAGGGTGTTCACCTCAAGGTTGTTGCTCAGCAGGCAAGAACTCAAAGGTAGAGGAAGGATAATCCTCTAATCAACCCCAGTGTGTGTCTTTTGTAACCAGTCAGCACTCCTGTTGGTTCTGATGGCAATAGTCTACACTGCTTGCCAAGATTTGCTACCACTGAGGCAATCCTGTTCCTCCCAGGATAGGAGGACTGACATGCAACAAACTGCCCTTTTCTAGTGTGTTCAATTTCGTGAGCTTTGATGTACACATAAATCTGTGAAACCATCACACCTGAAACAAACTTATCTGTCTCCAATAGATACGGTGGAGCAGAAATAGATTTACAATTTTGAGCACCCAAAACACAGAGTTTATTCTTTTAAAAAAATACTTTAAACATTACTTATATTGTTTCTTTTAGGAAAATGGAAGGGAGAGTGAATGAGAGACATCTCTATAAAAGAGATCTATTAATCAGCTGCCTCCTGCTCTCCCCTCCTGGGGTTTGAGGAGGGCATGTGCCCTGACCTGTTCTAGTGACCTTTAAGTTGGGGGATGATGCCTAGCCAACTGAATAATACTGGCCAGAACAGAGTAAATTCTTGTATTATTACTTTTAATTATGGTATTAATTTCCATACCAACAGCTCTTTTGGCATACCCTATAATTACCTCCTGCCCTTTTATAATCTCTCTCTCTCTCTCTCTCTCTCTCTCTCTCTCTCTCTCTCCCTCCCCCAGTCCTTGCAGGCATTGACTTTCCTTCCATCACAACACATTAGTTCATATTTTTTATAATTTTATAGGCACTAGAATGTGTGTACTCTTTTTTTTTTTAAATATATTTTATTGATTTTTTACAGAGAGGAAGGGAGAGGGATAGAGAGTTAGAAACATTGATGAGAGAGAATCATCGACCAGCTGCCTCCTGCACACCCCCTACCAGGGATGTGCCCGCAGCCAATGTACATGCCCTTGACCGGAATCGAACCTGGGACCTTTCAGTCTGCAGGCCGACGCTCTATCCATTGAGCCAAACCGGTTTCAGCAAATGTGTGTACTCTTTAACAAATATTGGTTTCCTTCATGCTGCACAGTTATTTTGAGATTCAACACAAATACTTATGTGAATAGTTAATTTTTTTATTGCTGAGTAGTATTGTGATCTGTGAATTACTACTTTATCTATTGTTCTGTCTATGATTTTGGTCATTTCCAGGGTTGGGATATTATAAATAAATCAGGAATATTTGCATTCACTTCTTTTTTAAAATATATTTTTATTGATTTCAGAGAGGAAGGGAGAGGGAGAGAGAGATGGAAACATCAATGATGAGAGAACACTGGCCTCCTGCACGCCCCCTACTGGCGATCGAGCCCAAACCTGGGCACATGCCCTTGACCAGATTCAAACCCAGGGACCCTTCAACTTCAGGCCAATGCTTTATCCACCTAACTAAACCAGCAGGACCATTCACTTCTTTATATAGATACTAGAGGCCCAATGCACAAAATTTTTTCCTCACTTGATTTACCTTTTTAATTATTACATTTTTATTTTCAATCAGTATTATTCTACTACTATTTTACCTTTTATTATTTTTTAAGTGTCATTTTAGTTTCTCTTTATTTTACTTTGGGATTAGCAGGTGGAGACCTCTTGAAGAGGCACACCGAGGTCTCACCTGGTCCACTTTTTATTTACTTGAATACACATTATTTGCCCTTTAGCAATGCATACAGGCACATCCTAGGTAAAGTTTGGTAAACAGTGTAAGGATGATTAGGTTATTGCCTTGAGTCATTGAGCCCACAGCAGGGCAGTGTTATGCTGACATTTAGCCCTCCTTCATATCAAAGTCCATTGGCCTTCCAATGTTTCCTTTTTGTATTAATATGCTAACTGCTGTTGGCTTTAGCCTCTGGCATTGGTTGATGGGTACATGCCCAACCACTGAGCCCCACCGGCTGTGCACATTCTTATTTTTTTATTGTTGACTCTATTACAGACATCCCCAATTTTACTCATCCACCTCTCTCTTTTTTCTCCCTCTACCCTGCCCCCACCGCTTCTATGCCCTCACCACATTACTAATTTTTTTTGATTTTTTTACAGAGAGGAAGGGAGAGGAGAGGGATAGAAGCTAGAAACATCGATGAGAGAGAATCATCGACCAGCTGCCTCCTGCACACCCCCTACCAGCCAACCTACATGCCCTTGACCGGAATCGAACCTGGGACCTTTCAGTCCGCAGACCGACGCTCTATCCATTGAGCCAAACCGGTTTCGGCCTCACCACATATTGTCCCTGGTCATGAGACTACATAAAATTCATGCACTGGAGGAGGGGATGTCCCTCAGCCCGGCCTAACCCCCTCTCACAGTCCCGGGAGCCCTCAGGAGTGGGAGGCGATCCAGCCATCAGGGGCAGGCGACACCCCATCACACCTCTGCGGCTGCCACTGATGGCAGCACAAGCCTAGGCTTGGCCTGGTCCCCTGAGCCTCAGGTGGCCCTGGGCAGCTGGGCAGCCGCCATGCGAGACTTGCCTGCACCTACAGCGTCAGCTGCTCAGCCACCATGCCAGGCTGGCCTGCGCCTCGCGGGCCCTGGGGGGCTGGGGGGCTGAGGGGACGGAGGGACTCCAAAGAGGCAGGTGCCACATCTTTATTCACCAAGTCCTTGGCTGGGATGCTAGTACTCCCCTGGGCGGTGAGAAAACTACATTACCCAGAAGGCACTGCACTCAGGTGGGCGGCGCTAAAGGGCATTTTGGTGACTGCGCATCCGGTTAGGGCGGGACTTCCGCCTTCTTCCTGGTGGTGGTCATTTTAACGTTGTAGGACTTTGTTCAGAGATTCACAGGCTTCAGGGCACCGGACTGAGTAGGAGGAGGCCTGGGAGGCCGCTGCCTGCGGTGCAGGGTGTGTCTGAGGCCCCTGGCGCCCAACAGACCGAGATCGGGGTCCCCGTGCCTCCCGGATCCTCTCTGCTCACAGCGTTCCCGCAGCCTGACCCCCTGAACCCTCCGCCTGGGGGCCGGCGCCGCTCAGGTCCTGCCGCCCAGGTCCCAGCGTCCAGAATGGTGAGTCCCTGGTGGTGACACGTGGGTGATGGGGAAGAGGGTGGAGGCTGCAGGGCCACCTTGTGAGGACGTGATGGTGACACTGAGCGGGGAGGATTGGAAACCCGGGCCTGTTTGGGGTCTAAAGGCAACAAAGAGATGAGGTGTGTGGTTTTGCAGAACGCTGGGGACATGGAGTTAGGGTCCGGAAGGAGCCCAAAAGGGTGAAGAATTAGGAATTCATGAGGCCTCCTGGAAGGTCGGAAACGGTCCCGTTGAGGGGCTCGGGAGGCGGGAGCTGGTCCTGAGGCTGCCGCAGCGTCACTTGTCTGCTTTCGCTGCTTTTCCGGGCCTGGAGCTGACATACAGCTGAGGCCTAGATGTGATCTTTAGGGGAAAAGATCAGGGGGCTCGGTTGCCTGCCTAGTTATTGGCTGGGGGAGGGGAGGTCACCCTGGGGGCCAGGTTCTTTTTTCCCAGTTGTGCCCCTTGCTAGCATCCAGAGCTTCCTTGTAGGTCCTGAGACAGGATTTCCAAAGGGGATGGAGCAGTGGTTAGGCCCTCTGTGCCAGGTCCAACCTCTGCTGTGGTGCCCGGAGTTATGGAGGAGAGGGATTATCTGAACCGCCCTTTGGTGTCGGATATGGTGGGTTCCGGGGACAGGTAAAGACTGATTATTGGGGCTGCATCTACATTGGGTGAGCGATAGATTAGGGTAAGGCGGGGTCTGGTGGGCCCGATCTGGTGGCTGTAACAGTTAGGGGACTCCAGGTCACGTGATGGAGGTGTTCCGGGATGGGTTTAATCTGGAAAGGTGGAACCACGGGGTTTGCTCTGAGAGTTTAGCTGCAGTGGGGTGGTTAGCAGTACCTGGTCAGGGCCTTGCCATCGGGGCTGTAAATTATTCGACGGGTGGGTTTCCTTTAGGAGGACCCAGTCCCCTGGCTTAGAGGAGTAGGGGGGATGGCTTCCGATGAAGGTGGAGGGAGGACTTGATCAGCATGCTCTCTCAGTAATGGTTGGAATAGATTTAAAATGGGGACATAGTCTTCCACAGGGGTCTCTGTGGAAGGGAAGTTTCCTAATAAGAAGGTTCTTCCATACATGAGTTCACAGGGACTAAGACAGGAGGGTGCATGGGGGATTGCCCCGATGTGCATAAAGGCGAGCGGTAGGAGAGTAGTTTAAGGTTATTTACTTTTGAGAGTTAATTTGGTTAGGTGGGACTTCATTAAGGAATTTGCCTGTTCTACCTTGCCTGTAGATTGGGCCTGGCGGGGTTTGGGGGGATGGGGTGGGGGGGAGTGGTGTAAATTCCACTGTATGTTCAGAGTGGAGGAGACCCGTTGAGTTATTTGAGACATGAAAGCAGGTCCATTATCTCATTGTAATGTGGTGTGTAGGCTAAATCTGGGAATGATAATGCTGAATGGGAGCTTGTGTGACCTCGATGGAATTTTCAGACGCAGTGGGGAATGCTTCTACCCAGCCTGAGAAGCTAACTACGAGGGTTAAGAGATACTTGTTTTGTTTTTTAATAGGAGGCATGTGAGTGAAGTCCATTTGCCAGTCTTGTCCAGGGATTTGGTCCCTAACCTGATGAGTGGGGAAAGAAGGAGGTCTAATCTGACCTGTCCTTGGGGAGGTACTGAGTAATAAGGAGAACATGTTTTGGTGACATCTTGCAATAGGGAGGCTAGGCTAAGACAGGTGATGATGTGATGAGGGGTTTTAGGAGTTGTAAGTGTATCCTATGCATAGGGAATTGTGAATAGCCTGTAAGATAGCACGGGCCTGTCCCTGGGGAAGGCTGTGTTTTCCCTGAAATTTTAATCATGCATCTTCCTGCATAGCCCCAAGAGCTACTAGGGACTGAAGCTCCTCTGGAGTGTATTTGGGTGTTATATGGGGTGTAGCTAAGAGCTGCTTGGCCTCCTGGTCTGCTTTGTTATTTCCCTGTACTACGGGATCAATCCTGACTGGGTGTCCTCTGCAGGGTGTGACTTTTAAGAAGGCTAGAAAGGGGGAGAGAGGTTCCTCAATACCAAGCAGGAAGACCTGTTGATGGTTTCAGTGATAGTGTCAAGGACTGTGAATGAGCGGTGGAAATTAAGAAAGTCTAGGCTCAGATATTAGGACTTAAGCCACAGCAGAGAGCCTGGGTGGGACTACTTAGCTTACTAGGAGAGAAGGAGTCCCTTTGGACGTCAGGGGTGATCAGGTCCTGACTCACTGGACAACACAAACCTTCTACCCCTTCACAAATAACACACTCTTACACACACTTTTACTTTCAAGAAAATATACATTCAACGAAGTACAAGAGACCTTTTGTAATAAAAACTAAGAGCAAGCGAATTAAAATGTGTCTAGCAGTCCGTGATTCGGTATTTTATGCTATCCTATCTAATAAAGGGAATATGCAAATTGACCGTCACAAAGATGCCGGCGCCCACAGTGGAGGCTGAGTTCCCGTAACAAGCCTTAAAGAGCAATCAGCAGGGACCTGAGGCTGTCTGGTGCTGGGCCGGGGCAGGGGACCTGAGCCTGAGTCCCCCTGCCCCGTGGGGCTTGACAGGGGACCTCAGGCCGGGCCCCCCCGCCCCAGCATCAGGCCAGGGATCTCAGGCTGCGCCCCCCGCCTGGCAGGGCTTGACAGGGTCCTCAGGCTGCACGCCCCCCACACCCAGTAGGGCTTGACAGGGGACATCAAGATGCACCACTTGCCCTCAGGGCCAGGGGACCTGAGGCTGCGCCCCCACCAGTTGGGGTTGATGGCGGCCCTGAGGCTGCGGCTCTGCCTGGTGGGGCTTAATGGAGGATCTCGGGCCGCATCCCCTGCCCGGCGGGACTTGATGGGGGACTTCAAGGCACGCCCCCCACCCATTGGGCCTTGACAGGGGACCTCAAGGTGCACCCCCCCCCCCCCCGCCCGGTGGGGCTTGATGGGGGTGGGGCCGCCCAGATCTCGCGTGATTTTGAGGCAACGTGGGTGGGCGGGGACTTGACTCTGAGTCCCGTGGTGCGGCCCAGACTCTGAAAGGAGGAAGGTTTTCATATACATTTTACTGATTTTCTTTCATCTCTGACACTTCTATTATAGAGAAAAGGCAAATAGCGATATTAAAACATTTCCTCTAATTCTCCTTTTAATGTGCACTAATTTTGTGCACAGGGCCACTAGTTTTAAAATATTTAGTTGTTTATCATTTAACCCAGCAATGCTCCACAACCTTTAAGTTACCAAAGACTTTGGAAAATTAGGTGTAAGCACATGAGGCTGGAGAAAAGGCAGGGGGAGGAGGGAGCTGCTTGGATTTGAAACTGCCCCATTTTTCCTAACAGATAACTTGCTAAGGTTTGGGTGGTGGTAGTGAGTTCAGCTTATGATACTAGCCGGACTGTTTAGGAAGCGTTCCTCGTTTTGCAGTAAAGAGGGTTGTTCTTTTGGAAAAAGGGGGGAGTTGGTTACAAGGTGCTGAAGTCAGAGCAGTGTTCAGAGCATTAAAGGGGTGAGAATGCTGGCCTGGGGACGTAAAGGCTCAGTGAGGAGTCCCTTGGCCGTGCTATGTCCTAGAGGGGCTTTGTGGGAAGACTGAAGCTGGGAACTCGAGGCGATTGTGCCCAGTGAGCCTGCGAATGGAGAGTATTTCTTGTTCAGAGGAGGGGACAGTCATGGTGGAGATAAGACGTTTACAGTCGAAGGAATGGCACGGCTTTGTGCGGTAAAAGGGAAACTGAGGTAGGTGACTGTCCTTGAACAACTGTTTTTGTTTTTAATATATATTTTATTGATTTTTTTTTTTTTACAGAGAGGAAGGGAGAGGGATAGAGAGTTAGAAACATCGATGAGAGAGAAACATCGATCAGCTGCCTCCTGCACACCCCCTACTGGGGATGTGCCCGCAACCAAGGTACATGCCCTTGACCGGAATCGAACCCAAGATCCTTCAGTCCGCAGGCCGACGCTCTATCCACTGAGCCAAACCGGTTAGGGCGGACAACTGGTTTTATGAGGGGATGCGCTGTAGCTCTGGTCCGGCATCGAGGGTAGAAGGAGAAAAGAGTGAATGGGGGTATTTAGTAAGATGCAGTGTAGAGGTGAGGTGGCTAATGGCTGTGAGACTAATCCGTCAACCCCATCATAGAGACTCAAGAGGGGACAAGGGTCCCAGCTAATTTGGGGAGGGCAGAATAAGTGGCCCGAGTGTCCGTTAAAAAGGAGATGGGGCCGAAACCGGTTTGGCTCAGTGGATAGAGCGTCGGCCTGCGGACTGAAAGGTCCCAGGTTCGATTCCGGTCAAGGGCATGTGCCTTGGTTGCGGGCACATCCCCAGTGAGGGGTGTGCAGGAGGCAGCTGATCGATGTTTCTAACTCTCTATCCCTCTCTCTTCCTCTCTGTAAAAAATCAATAAAATATATTAAAAAAAAAAAAGGTGATGGGCTTACCTGCCCCCACATGGTTACCCAAGGCTCTGGCTTGGTGCTGCAAGTCTGTGGGGCCCCCTGTCAGGGCCTGGGCAGCTTCAGTCTTTGGTGGCCAGTCCCGGGAGGTCTGGGAGCTCCAAACCGGACCCAGAGGGCGGCCTTGCTGGGCTGGCTGATGTTCGACATGAAGGGGCCAGCCTGCAGGCTGATTCCCATTACCTTCCCTTCCGCACCGTGGGCAGGACCCAGGCGGGGGTCTCGGGTTTGAGCAGGACTAGGTCCCGTGTCCTTCCTTGTTGAATCTGAAGCATGGGCCCAGAGGAGGCTTTGGCCCTGACTTACCCCTGGCTGGAGGACCTGCACTTCATTTGGGGTTCTTTTTTTAAAATATATTTTATTGATTTTTTACAGAGAGGAAGGGAGAGGGAGAGAGAGTTAGAAACATCGATGAGAGAGAAACACCCATCAGCTGCCTCCTGCACACTCCCCACTGGGGATGTGCCCGCAACCAAGGTACATGCCCTTGACCGGAATCGAACCTGGGACCCTTGAGTCCGCAGGCCGACGCTCTATCCACTGAGCCACACCACCAGTCAGGGCCATTTGGGGTTCTTGAGAGCAGTGGCTAGGAACTGAAAGCCCTTTGTCTGGGCCTCAGCCTTCGCCTGATCTCACCTTTTTTTTTTTTTTGTATTTGGGTTTCCTCTTTGTTTTTGATTTGGGGTCTCCTTGTCTCTATTAAAGACCTTAATGATCAGGTTAGTGAGGTCTTTTGAGGGGTTTTTGAGCCTTTGTCTACTTTTCGAAGTTTATGGTGTATGTCGGGGGCTGGTTGGGATATAAAATGGGTGTTCACAAGAAGGACTCCCCTGGGGAGGTGGGTCCTAAGCTGGTAAATTTGTGTAAGTCTCCGCGAGGCAGGAGAGGAGGAGAGCTGGGTTTTCGTCAGGGCCCTGAGTGATTTCATTAAGTTTGTCATAATTGACACCTTATGGGCAGCTTTTTTGACTCCGACAATGAGACAGGCTACAGAGCCTGCGTCCTGGAGAACTGACCTGATAGCCCCATCTTGGGTCAGTTTGGGGGATCACATTAGCGCCAGTTAGGTTGGCCACCGAGTCCTGTCTATAGAAGGCATGGCATGCTCCTTCTCCTCTGGGGTGAGAGAGGACGACAGGATGACTCAGATGCCATGCCAGGTCAGGTCATAGCACTGGGTCAGGTACTTAAATTCCTTAGTAAAGGTGGTCGGGTCGGTGGAAAAAGACCTGAGATGCCTCTCAATCTGTGTGAGGTCAGACATGGAAAATGGAATGTGTACCCAGCCAATACCTGCTCCCTCCCTCAGGGGTAGAATGGGTGCAGGAATGGAAGCAGCTGTTGAGGAAGGCAGTCTTAGGATGGCCCTAGAGCAAGTGCTAGGTGGGAAGAGGCCGTATTGGAGCTCAAGTTCTTGGGATTTGGGTTCTCAGGGGCTGGGGGAGAAAGTGGTTGCGGGTTAGGAGGGTCTGGGTTTTGGGAATCTACCCCAGATGAGGGAAGAGATGTGTAAGGGGGTGGAGGTCAGTGGTCTGCTGGG
Source organism: Cnephaeus nilssonii (assembly GCA_030846915.1). NCBI lineage: Eukaryota > Metazoa > Chordata > Mammalia > Chiroptera > Vespertilionidae > Cnephaeus > Cnephaeus nilssonii. The sequence continues at coordinate 4,078,718 of JAULJE010000025.1, read as the reverse complement.
TCAAAAGTAGATTCAGCCCTAGCCGGTTTGGCTCAGAGGCTAGAGCATCAGCCTGCGGACTAAAGTGTCCTGGGTTTGATTCTGGCCGAGGGCACATGCCCAGGTTGCGGGCTCAATGCCCAATAGGGGGCGTGCAGGAGGCCGCTGATTAATGATTCCCTCTCATCATTGATGTTTCTATTTCTCTGCACCTTTACTTCCTCTCTGAAATCAATAAACAAAGAAAAAAAAACAAACCCAAGTTTTCCTGAAGATTCAAGCTAATCAATTAAAAAAAAAAGATTCAGAATCGGAAGTGTTAGGGGTATGATGTTTTGTGTGAAGGAGAAAGATCTGATGGGTAGAGCAATACTGAGAGAGAGGATTGGGACTGAAGAGTGAAAAAGGCCTGGACATAGGGAATCTCTGACCATTTTCTTTCTTTCTTTTTTTAAAATATATTTTATTGATTTTTTTCAGAGAGGAAGGGAGAGGAATAGAGAGTTAGAAACATCGATGAGAGAGAAACATCCATCAGCTGCCTCCTGCACACTCCCCACTGGGGATGTGCCCGCAACCAAGGTACATGCCCTTGACCTGAATCGAACCCGGGACCCTTCAGTCCGCAGGCTGACGCTCTATCCACTGAGCCAAACCGGTTAGGGCTCTGACCATTTTCCATTGCAATGACAGCAGTTATCTAAATTGTGGAATGTGTTAAAATGAAAAGTGCAGTTTTTAGGGCTTCTCATCTGGCTTTTATTATGGTCAAACAGTGTTACAAAAGAAAATGATGTGGTTGGGCACGATATCACCCGTGACTGTGCAGAGGGAGTGTGGCGTCGCCACAAGAGAGGAACAGTGAGTGACAGACTACAAATCCAAAGGTGACTGTTTAGGGCAGGCATCCCTGCTGCCAATCAAATCACCGTGAAACACGAGAGGTGACCCTCTGTACTGGGCGTCCCCAATCCAGAAGGACCCACAGCCAATGGCTGAGGAGACTTCTGGCCTAGCGCTAGGACTTTTGAGTGGAGAGGCTTTCAAGAAGTCAGTGAGAGAGAGTGGGCAGAAGACTCCAGATGAGGGAAATTGTGGATCATCCCTTACCTAGAGAAGATGGGCCAGTGTGAGATGGAGGGTCAGCCATGGAGCAGGGGTTCCCCATCTTGCATCCTCCTTGGTTGGCTCAGGAGAGAGGCCTAACCAGGGCTGGCAATCAAGTCACCCGAATAGGATTTGGAGGTAAGCCCAGGTTGAGGGACCACTGCCTACCGCTCTTCAAGTAGCAAACTTGGGTGCCCGAAGCCAGGACGATGGCTCCCCATCCCCATAGAACCCTCCCGGGTTTCGGCACCAAATGTTAGGGTCGCCAAAGGAGGAAGGCACGAGGCCAGAAAGGGTGAAGAATCATGAATTTATTAGGTCATCTGGATACCAGATGGGCTGAGCCCCAAAATGGCACCAGCACCGAAAGATGGGGAGTCAGAGGCTTTTCAAGGGCTCTTTGAGATTCTGCTTTCAGCCCATTGTCGTCAGCTTTGCTAAAATAAGCTCACAAAAATTCCTTAGAGTTTTGAATGTTTATTACATTCACATCAGGAAGGTGGGGGGCATCCATGATAGTGAAAAAACAAGGGATATGGTCTGAGGTGGGGTTCTAAACATTTAGCCAAAATGCTCAGAAGAAGAACAGACTGGCCTTAACTGGTTTGGCTCAGTGGATAGAGCATCAGCCTGTGGACTCAAGGGTCCCAGGTTCGATTCTGGTCAAGGGCATGTACCTTGGTTACGGGCACATCCCTAGTGGGGGGCGTGCAGGAGGCAGCTGATAGATGTTTCTCTCATCGATGTTTCTAACTCTCTATCTCTCTCCCTTCCTCTCTGTAAAAAATCAATAAAACATATTTTTAAAAAAAAAGAAGAAGAAGAAGAACAGACTGGAAGAGAGAAGAGAGTAGTTAGTGGAGAAGGAGAAGTTAGTAGGAAGGAGAAGATAATGCATCTGGCAAGAGTGTGCACTGAGGACTGAGCCCGAGGTAATGCAGGCATCTCGGGGTGACCTGGCCCTAGGGCTGGGTAAGGATACTGAGCAGCCTGAGTCCATGGATCCTGGTGGTGGTTGACAGTCTCTCAACAAAACCTTAATTTTCCACAGATTCCTGCAAATGCAGAATCACGTAAGGGTCCTGGTTTGTGGAATTTATTTTAGGGCCTTCCACTCTTGTAGCCTAAGAGATAGAGGAGTGTCCTGGGACTGTCCTTTCCTTGGACCAGGAGACCTTGAACAGACACCAAGCCCAGAACGTTAAGTCCAGGTCCAGTGTTATAGGAAGTGGTCCCTGTTTGGGGCAAACAGTGGAAGGAGAAGTTGTAGGTCCTCCCAGGCATAGGGGCCAGAATGTGCAATGGCTTGGAGTTAAGATTGAGCTGGTTACAGGACCAGCATGTATTCTTTATTTTAAAAAAATGGGAACAAAATAAGTAAATAAATAAATCCTATCTAATAAAAGAGTAATATGCAGATTGACCATCACTCCAAAACACAAGATGGCTGCCCCCATGTGGTCAAAGATCCTGCTCCCATGTGGACACAAGATGGCCACCATAAGATGGCCAGCAGGGGAGGGAAGTTGGGAGGGACCAGGCCTGCAAGGGAGGGCAGTTGGGGGTGATCAAGCCTGCAGGGGAGGGCAGTTAAGGGTGACCAAACCAGCAGAGGAGGGAAGTTGGGGGTGACTGGGCCTGCAGGGAAGGGCAGTTGGGAGGGACCCAGGCCTGCAGGGGAGAGCAGTTAAGGGTGACCAGGCCTTCAGGGGAGGGCAGTTAGGGGCAAACAGGCTGGCAGGGAGCAGTTAGGCATCAGTCAGGCTGGCAAGGTAGTGTAGGGGGTGATCAGGCTGGCAGACAGAAGTGGTTAGGGGCAATCAGGAAGGCAGGCAGGCGAGCAGTTGTGAGCCAAGCAGTCTGGATTGTGAGAGGGATGTCCGACTGCCCGTTTAGGCCTGATCCACTCTAACTGCAACATTGCACTCTGTATATGGGACCTACATCTTTAGGTTGCACGGACCCTTTTAACCTGCTGCTACGTCCTGGTCTGTCAAGGTCTCTGGCCAGGTAGGCCCATCCAGTGGGATCAGGCCTAACGGGCAGTCGGACATCCCTCTAGGGGTACCAGATTGGAGAGGGTGCAGGCTGGGCTGAGGGACACCCCCCCACACACACGAATTTCGTGCACAGGGCCTCTAGTAAATAAATAATGGGAACAGGCAACAATTGTACGGAGTCAGGTCTAGAGGAACTTTGTGACAACGTGGGTGTTTAATTGCAGGTTGTGGGAGCAATGGGAAGATTTGGAAGCAGTGGAGGACACGTGATCTGACCAAGGTCCCCTAGTTCTGTGGCTGCAGCTGATGGACAACATGGCATGAGGGAGGTGGCAGAAATATTAGGAAGGTCATCTTGTGAGTGCGATAGGAACTGGCCCATGATGTGGCTGTGGAAGTGGAAGAAACAGTGCATTATGGATTGGTGTTTTAGGTGTGGCCTACCTAAATATCCTAATATTGAGGACGAGAGAGAGAGAGAGTCCGAGAAGTCGTGACATTTTGGATTTAGCAGCTGCAGGTATGAAGCACCATCACTAAATAGAGGAGGAAATCATAGTAGAAGAGTGATATTCATTGGGGATACAAACACTTTTCTTTTTGGCCTGTTAGAGCCTGAGATTTCAGAGAGCAGTCATGAGCATCTCCGACTCTGAGGTGTCAGGATGAAGACTTCTCAAAAGCTGTGCAGAATATGGACAAGGAAGGAGTTTAGATCTTTTATTTTATTTAATTGGAGGCTTAAGAGTCATTCCAACAAGTTGAGGCTGGGGCTGGTGCATATTTACTTCTAAAACATCCACCAGGAATTGTTTGTGCCATTGGGTGTGGCCTGAGGTGTCAGTCAGTCTGGTTGATTTGCTTAGGACCATGAGGGGTCACCTGTGAGACTCACTGGGCATTGGGGTAGAGGGCCATAGGCGATGGGACTTGAGTCCCATACTGAGGTGTTAGTATGTGCACACCTGTCAGATGAAGGCTGTGACTGTAGAACCGGACATCAAGTGTAGCACCTGTGGAGGGGGCTCTCGATAGCTGCGATCTGATTTGGTTCTCAATAGGTAAGGCGGAAGTAAAACACTATCAAGAAGGGAGGCCTTGATAGCAGGATTCAAGGCTGCCTCTATGAGTGTGGACTACCACAGTTGGATGAATACTTCCTCCGTTTGAGTTTGCCAGGCATTCATTCTATGGGCCACACATGCTGAGTAATCAGTAGGAGGTCAATGAGATGACTCTGGGGTCTGGGGCTGTGGGAGTGCAGGTGTGAGCGAGGTGTGGGAGAAAGACTGATTGCACTTGGAGAGGGCATGTCCATTCATGGCCACAGGGCCCTGACATTGGTTTAATAGTGAATGAAATGTGAATTCATTTTTTGGTGGTGACCGAAAGACATAATAAGGCAGAATTTTAGTGTAATTGTCTGAAAATAGGGGTGTTGTATGCTACATGCAATGTCCAGAGCTTAGGTGTTATGTATGTGCACACCTGTCAGGTTTTGTTGAGGGCTGATACCATGATCATTAGAAACACAATAGCATACATCAGTGTAGACTGGGCTTGAAAATCTCCACTGGCGTTAGGAAGGCAGAAGGTAGGAGACAAATATGTTAGGTAATGGTGAGTTAGAATTTTGGAAAAGAAGGCGATTAGGAAAAAAACAGGCCTCATTATGGCATATGTGTGTTGTCTTTGAAGATGTGACTCTGGGAAAGAGGCTGTGTGAGAGGACTATGTTTCAAAGAATTATGTGACAGGTGGTGCAGAGTGATAGGGTCAGCATGCTGTGAGCGAGTTCCAAAGGTTGAAGTGTGATGTCAGGCCTTTCTGGTCTTGGAGGGACAGTCTGGGGCACTATAATGGGAATGCCTGGTAATACCGGTGTCAAATCACTCACACTTCCTTTCTGGCCAACATCTCTTCCTCCCTTATTTTGTGGACATCCGCTGTATTGACAAGAGGCAGTGTGGCCTATCTGTGAGGCCCAGAGGTCAGTTATCTTCTATCTGCGCCTCAGCCTTTATTGTTGTGGGAAGACACCCTCTCAGAGGCGGCCTGGAATATAAGGAGAGAGTTACTTTGATGGGACAGAGGTCTGATACCTCCTTTGGTGAAAGGTAGTGGAGGGAGAGATGTGGAGAGATGTGTGTGGAGGGTCGGGAGTGTGGCCAACATAAAATGATTGGAGAGATGCTGATCGTGGCTTGAACTGTCCCCATTATGACAGGATGTGAACTTTGAGGACGTGGCCATTGCCTTCTCTCAGGAGGAGCTGGGGCTCCTCGATGAGGCTCAGAGACATCTCTACTGCGATGTGATGCTGGAAGTGTTCGCACTGGTATCATCCGTAGGTAAGACTCGCACACCTGAGCGTCACCCGGGGAATCCAGGTGCCGGGACATGAGGGGCCCGTGGCTGAAGTGGCGGGTCGGTGGGATAATTTCACACTCTGGAACTCACAGGAGCCTGCGGCAAGGAAGGCTGGAGTCCTGGTGTTGGTGCGTTTGCAGCTGAGATAGCAGGTCTTTGGATGGACTGGCTATAGGGTTGCAGGTGGTGTTTGAGGCCAGTCTGAATGGTGGTAGGGATGGGCTCCTAGTCTCAGCAGCGGTCCTCTTCAAGATGGCATGGTTTCTGAGCCAGAGTTGGCCACCCAGCAGTGCATGCAGCAGGATCAGGGGTTCCCCTTCTAGGGGAGCCATGTCTTCTGGCTCCAGAGACTCCTGGAGGATCTAACTGTCCCTCACTTACACACACATACACATATCCACACACTTCCCTTTCGCTCCCTCACAGCCATCCTGCTGGCCACCATCTTCACTCCCTCTGTAACCAGCATTCTGCACTGCTTACCCATGTCACCAGCACACAAGTCCTGCTGAATTCTGTTAGCAAAAGAATGAATCTGTGATACCTCTTCTGTTCCATGTGGCACTTGTCATGCATGTATTATATTTCGTTTGAGGTCCTCCTTGTTTTTGAAATTCAGCAGCCCAGAACGTCATAGTTTCATCTTGTAAATCCTTCCTGCAAATCTTTCATTTTCATCCAGTTGCATGAAGGCAAGGTAATATGAGCAACACACTTATGTAATGGAACTTCCCTGTCACCCCAGTCAACCTTTACTTCCTCACCATTTTTCTGTTTTTCAGGTTGTTGGCATAAAACAGAAGAGGAGGAGGAATGTTCTGAGGAGAGTGTTTCTGTACAAGTGGAGTCGAAATTCATGTCTTCTAAGACAGCTCCACCCACCCAGAGGACTCATCTCTGTAAGTGGTGTTTCTCGGTTTTAAAAGATATTCTGCACCTGACTGAGTCACAGGCAGCATACTCTGAGCAGAAGCCCTTCTTCAGTGACACAGGTGTGAGAGACTTCTGTTCCAATGCAAACCATTACCAGCAACAGAGGGATACCAGTGGAGAGAAGTCCTGGAAAGAAGCTGTGGACATGGACTTGTTTGTGACCAGGTGCAGCTTCTACTTGTCAGGGGTGCTTTCAACCGCTAGGGAGGCTGGGAAAGACTGGCCAGCCAGCTCAGGGCTGTCGCAGCCCCAGGCATCTCTTAACACTGAGGAGCCTCACAGTGGTCGTGAGATTTCACAGAAATTTCACAATATAAAAGGTCATCACCAGTGGAACAAATGTGAAAATGCTGCAAGCCACAGACATAAATTTGTTCAGCATCAGGATGCCTGCTCTGGTGAAGTGAAATATGAGTGTAACAAATGTGGGAAAGTTTGTAGATGTCTCATTAACCTTACTGAACATCAGCGAGTTCCCACTGGAGACATGTCCTACGAGTGTGCTGATTGTGGGAAGCCCTTCCATGAAAGGTCTTCGCTCACTAAACATCATAGAGTTCACACTGGAGAACAGTCTTTTGAGTTCAGTGAGTGTGGGAAATCACTTAGTGTTAGTAATTACATCTTTAATCAGAAGAGAGTTCACAGTGGAGAAAAGACATACCAATGTAGTGATTGTGGGAAATCCTTCAGTCAAAACTCTAACCTCATTCAACACCACAGGGTTCACACTGGCGAAGAAGCCATATGCGTGCAGTGATTGTGGGAAGTCGTTCAGTCAGAACTGCACCCTCATTAAACACCACCGAGTTCACACTGGAGAAAAGCCATATGAATGTAGTGATTGTGGGAAGTCTTTCAGTCTGATCTCCACCCTCATTAAACACCACAGAGTTCACACTGGAGAAAAGCCATATGAGTGTAGTGATTGTGGGAAGTCGTTCAGGCAAATCTTTGCTCTCACTGAGCACCAGAGAGTTCACATGGGGGAAAAGCCATATCAATGTAGTGAATGTGGAAAGTCCTTCAGTCATAGCTCTAACCTCCTTAAACACCACAGAGTTCACACTGGAGAAAAGCCATATGAGTGTCGTGATTGTGGGAAATCCTTTAGTCAGAGCTCTGCCCTCATTAAACACCACAGAGTTCATACAGGAGAAAAGCCATATGAGTGTAGTCATTGTGGGAAGTCTTTCATGCAGTTCTGTAGTCTCACTGAGCACCAGAGAGTTCACACTGGAGAAAAACCATATCAATGTAGTGATTGTGGGAAGTCCTTCAGTCAAAGCTCTAACCTCATTCAACACCACAGAGTTCACACTGGAGAAAAACCCTTTGAGTGTAGTTTATGTAAGAAATATTTTAGCCAGAAACATAGCCTGATTAGACACCTGAGAATTCACACTGGAGAAAAGCCTTAAATTTCCAGATCATATTTTATCTTTCTCACTCAGAATGGCAACACTGAAGGAGATATTTTGGGTCCCATTTACTGAATATAAACTCCTTTTATAGAACGATATACAGGCAGTCCTCGGGTTACGTCACACTCGACATACATTGTTTCGTGGTTACGTCACCATCTCCCATTTACAGTATTTATTTTAAAAGTTTCATCATTTTGACCTTTGTACATATGTGCTTTATGTTTTCTCTTATTTATTTACCACAAGTAAATGTCAGGAATTGTTATTTTTAAATTTTTTCTTTACTATTTCACTTCATTACTGCTATGTATGTGCTCCATGTGAGTGATGTAGGTGCTTATGTAGGTGGGTTCCAACTTACGGCAAAAATCGCATGATGTCGCACCGAAGGAACAGATCTCCGATGTAACCCAAGTACCTACTGTACTCGGCTAGTTTCCTCATAAGCTTCAGGTACAACTGAGACTTGAAGGATCTGTGTCCCTGTGAGTCTTTGTGGCTGAAACAATTTCACGTCTACTACATGAAAAATGTGCTTCGTTCATAACACCTGTGTGCTTAGGGGAAATGAATTTTGTGTTCCCACTTGTGCTGGAGGAAATTATGATTATTCTGAGCTCTTAACAGGACCTTCATTCCTTGATCTTTGGCTAGCGGTTGGAACTGACCCAGGGTTCATCCAGAGCACCCGTCCTTAGTTAAGAGGTGCTGCCTCTGTCAGGGACACTGTGGTTCTTACATTACGCTGTGATGAATTGTTTCCGGTTCTAATTCACCAACTTGCAAATTGCTTACTGTCCTTTGCTCCCATTTATGTTTTTATAAATGTTTTTTTTTCTTTTTCTTTTGTACCTTTAGTTTGTTGGTTCTATTCACTGCCTGGGATTATTTGAAAGGAAAGTTGTGATCTGTCATCATGGAAAGGTAAATGGATATGTTGGGGTCCCAAACTTTTCTGTGCTTTGGAAGGCACAGCATGATAGTAGATATCACTATTTGTCTAGTATTGGCTTATTTTGTATTGCTGCCTAAGGCTGTAAAAGAAAGTGTACAAGTGGAATCAAACCCGAGACCTTTCAGTGAATGGGATGACACCCAACCAACTGAGGACACTGGCTGAGGAAAAGTTCATTCTTGTATTATCACTTATTAATTATTGTATTATTTGAAGTTAGGTGCCTCTTTTCATTGGTGAGGTCACTGGTCCCCCTGAAGAGGAGGCCTTTGTTGTGCTGTACAAACAATATGAATTATGATCTCTGTTCACAGTTTGTATTACATAAGTTTCAACAATGTTTGGAGAACTACTCTATACGTGCTCCAAAGAGGCCCATGTGCCATTATATATGAAATTTCATAGGCTGTTTTCATTTGTTGTGAATCTCTGAGGTGTAACTAATAGGGACGGAAACACTGTTTTCATAATCATGGAAGAGACTGCAGTTGAATAAGATTGTGCCGCGCCAGCACAGCCAAGGGTTTGGCGAGCCCGAAGGAGGGCCGTCGAAGGATGAAGAAAAGACAGACAAAGAGAATAAGCTGGGTCTAGGTGGATCTTCTGTGCCTGGCTGAGACCACAGAACAGATCCAGACTGCAAGCTGATGCTTTATTTTATAGTCAGAGGTAAACCAGGTAATTTACAATGTTCTTGTAAGTTTCACTTGTTTTGGCAGCACTTGCACAGCCCATTAGCTACCCAGGAAGGATCTAGGGAGCATCATAAGGTCAAGCTTAATTATGCTAAGAGGGCTGTGCCCTCTAAGCTGGGACTTGTTTGCGGCTTTGCCAGCAGGTCAGTCGAGGCTTAACCTTTTGCACTCGGATGTCGAGTGTGACTCGACACGGTTAGCATCGGTAGCAGCTCGTATGTCGAATTGTATTGAATGTATCAATAATTTGAAATATAAAAAAATCCAAATAAATAAGTTTGTATGAAAAGAAACTCCAGTTTTTTATTCTACTGCCTCGCTTTGTAAAATCTGGGGTATTTAAAAAATTAAGTCCCGAGTAGAATAAAGGAATCGAGAAAAAAAGCAAGCGAGTGCAAAGGGTTAACTCTATAACCGCTCCCTACAGAGATGAAAAGTGCCTCTTCTGGACATTAATCCATAATTATTCCAGGGCCTGTGGCTTGTATCATCTTTTAGGACATTCTGAGGACCTCCATAACTTTCCTGTAGCTGAAGTCACTGGCACACAAAATAATATAAAGATACTGTGAATTCTGCTGGCCCCTCTAGGGTGTTCACCTCAAGGTTGTTGTTTGATAGGCAATGACTCAAAGCTAGAGAAAGGATCTCTATATATAAAAGCCTAATATGCAGGATTGTCCCCTCAGGGTTTGCACAGGAGACAGGATATTCGATTGCTCACTATGACATGCGCTGACCACCAGGGTGCAGCGCAGAACGAAGGAAAGCCCCAGCTGGCAGCCAGAAGGAAGGTCCCATCCTGCAGCCAGAAGGCCCTGATTGGCCGGGATCACCGGCCAGGCCTTAGGGACCTTACTGGTGTAGGAATTTCATGCCCTGGGCCTCTAGTAATGTGTCAGGGCCAGCCTGACGGTTGAACCGGGCTGAGGTAGGGAGGTGGGAATTGAGAAAAGAAAGAAAGACAGGACAGCGGGATCGGGAGGACTACGAGTCAGTCGAGGAACTGTAGTGAGTTTATTAACTCTGTAATGCCTTTTATACACAAACTAGCGTTCTCGTTGCAGGAAAAATCCTGCAATAGGGTTTCCTGCTGCACTCTACCCCGCCCTGCCTCCGCTCCTCCCTTGTCCCCCGGCCCGCCTTCTCCGCCAGCCTGCCCCGCTCTCCTTCCTTCTCCCCCAGCCCCGCCTCCGCTCCTCCCTTGTCCTCCCCCTGGCTTGCTTGCTTCTCCTCAGCTTTGCTCCCTTCAGCATCTCTTGGCTTCTTTCTACGCTGTCTTGATATGCAAATTAGCCGCCATCTTTGTTGGGGTAATTTGCATACTCGTCCTGATTGGCTGGTGGGCGTAGCGAAGGTGCGGTCAATTTGCATATTTGTCTATTATTAGGTAGGATACTGAATAGGAGGTCTGTGAAGAGGAATGTATTATTTGTTCCTCTTAATCTCTAAGGGAGAGACAGAGCAGAAGGACAAATTCTCAGTACAGTAAATCAGGCAGATTCTCAGTAAATAGTTACAGACTTCTTGGCAAGCCATGAAGGGTTGCTCTCATTCTACTGATAACCGCCATCCAAACAAGTCTGGGAAAACTGTGTGGGTACGGGTCCCAGCCTTGCTAGCCCCTTCAGGTGCAAGGACCATGTCAGCTTACACCCGGTCTCCAACAGTAATGCTATAATCAGTTCCAAGATAGGTCTTTTGTAAACACATTCCTGTTGATTCCCATGGCAATAGTCTTCACTGCTTGCCAATATTTGCTGCCACTGAGGCAAAGCTGTTTCTCCCAGGAAATAAGAATTGACATGCAACAAACTGCCCTTTTCTAATGTGTACTATTTGGTGAGCCTTGAAGTAGAAATAAAACTGTGAAACTGTTAAATGTGAAATAAACTCACCTATACCTCTTACACAGGATTGGGCAATAATAGACTTACAGTTGAAAGTACTGAAAACACAGTGATTATTCTTTTTAAAAAAATAACTTAGAAAATACTTTCATTCATTTTTTGGGGTTAGGGGAGAAAGAAAGGGTAAGAGAGAGGTCAACAGATCTGCTGCCTCCTGCATGCCCCCTACTGAGGATCCATTTGGGGACGTGCACTGATCTGGAATCAAACCAGAGACCTTTCAGTGAATGGGATGACACCCAACCAACTGAGGACACTGGCTGAGGACAAGTTTATTCTTGTATTATCATCTATTAATTATGATTTTCCATACCAACAACTCTGAGCCTACTTGGCCACATCCTGTATTTTCCTCCCGCCCTTTCATTATCTCTCTTTCTGCCTTTCTCAGCCCTCCATGCAGTCATTGATTTCCCTTCCTTTAGAATGGAATAGTTCATATTGTTCATAGTTTTATAGGCACTATTTGGTGTATATTCTTTATAAAAAAATATATATATTTATATTGATTTTTTTACAGAGAGGAAGAGAGAGGGATAGAGAGTTAGAAACATCGATGAGAGAGAAACATCGATCAGCTGCCTCTTGCACACCCCCTACTGGGGATGTGCCCGCAACCAAGGTACGTACCCTTGACCGGAATCGAACCTCGGGACCTTTCAGTCCGCAGGCCGACGCTCTACCCACTGAGCCAAACCGGTTTCGGCTGGTGTATATTCTTTTAACAAGTGCTGGTTTCCTCCATGCTACACAATTTTTGTTATTTTGGTAGATTTTAATATTTTTATGTCTTCTGTGGAATCCTAGTAACTTGACTTTATTTTTTATTTATTGCTGGATACTATTGGATAACTACTATATCTATTGATCTGTCTATGATTTGGGTTATTTCAAGTTTTGAGGTATTATAAATAAATCTGCTGGGAATATTTGTGTTCTGTTCTCTATATAGACATGTTTTACTTCTCAAATGGTTGCAGTGTAGTGGAATGTTTTTTTGTTTGTTTTTTTAATATATTTTATTGATTTTTTACAGAGAGGAAGGGAGAGGGACAGAGAGCCAGAAACATCGATGAGAGAGAAACATCGATCAGCTGCCTCCTGCACACCCCCCACCGGGATGTGCCCGCAACCAAGGCACATGCCCTTGACCGGAATCAAACCCGGGACCTTCAGTCCGCAGGCCGACGCTCTATCCACTGAGCCAAACCGGTTTCGGCTGTAGAGGAATGTTTTACATTTAAAATACGCAGAACTGTGACTCAAAGTGGTGATTGCTTTTGCCTTCCCACTAACCCACAGCATATAAAAATTCCAGTTTTTCTGCAACCCTGCCAGCACACACAATGATTAACCTTTTTAAATAGCAGCCCCTGAAATGAATATATTGTTAACTCTATTTCACTTTAAATCCACTTATTCTAAGTAATTTTTATAATGATAGTTTATTTCAAACATTTATTTACACTCTTTATCTCCTTTGTTAGAATATCAGCTCAGAATCTTTTTTATATTGTTTAAATAAATTCATTATTTTAATCAGAAGGAGGACTGTGCAGCATCTAAGACATATGTTTGAATTTTACTCACTCCTCAATGACTCAAGTGACTTCTCTGCCATATGGAACCATAGTTATTGAATACTGGGAGGAAAATTGTTGTTCTCGATTTTTAAAATATATCTTTATTGATTTCAGAGAGGAAGGGAGAAGGGGAGAGAGAGAGATAGAAACATCAATGATGAGAGAATCATTGATTGGCTGCCTCCTGCATGTCCCTACTGGGGATCAAGCCCACAACCTGCGCATGTGCCCTTGACGGGAATTGAACCCGAGACCCTTCAGTCCGCAGGCTGACGCTCTACCCACTGAGCCAAACCAGCCAGGGCTGTTTTTCTCAATTTTTATCCTGTGTTCATTTAAGCCAACTTGTACCATATACATTTAATCTGCATTGTTTACATTCCCCCACACTCTTTTTTTAAGTCTAAGCATTCAGTAATACATTAAGGGAAGTACAGGTTTGTAGTATTTGTTAATTTCCCTGGTGTAAATACTCTCATTGTCTCCAGGTTCAAACTGCCAAATGATGGCATGAATGGACATCATATTAGTGGCAATCATTAATTATTTTTAACAACTGGATACAGTAGACATATTTCAGCTGCCAAACATTCATTTATAATTTCAGTAAACATAACTGATACAGTAGCAACAAATTTGCTCCAGAACATTCTTAATAAAAGTTAAAATAATGGAAGTGGCACATTTTAAACATTTTAAAGTTTAAATATATTGAGTATAAAGTAGTTTTGTTGTTGTTAATCCTCACACGAGGATATTTTTCCATTGATTTTTGTGAGAGTGGAAGGGGAGGGATAGTGACACGGAGAGTAAAATATCAATGAGAGAGACGCATCAATTGGTTGCCTCCTGTCTGCACCCTAACCAGTGCACGCCTCACAATGGGGGATCCAGCCCACCACCTGAGCATGTGTCCTGACTGGGAATCCAACCATGACCTCCAGTTGCAATAGGTCAATGCCCAACCATTGAACCACACTGGCCAGGCTCTCCTAAGCTTGTAAGGGATCCTGCTTGACCTGCAACCAGGGCAGCAATGAGCAGTGACAGCTCATCCCGGGCTAACCCCCTGACCCTGTGCTCACGGCCTCCTTTCCTCGGATTCTCCGGTGAGCTTACAGCAGCCCCCACCCCCCTCTTTGGCTCATTTATTTCCCGCAGTGTTTCTTTTTTTTTTTTTTCTTTATTGATTAAGGTGTCACATATTTGTCCTCATCCCCCCATTCCCATCCCCCACCCCTCCCCCCTGTTGTCCTTAACCATTGGTTAGGCTCGTATGCATGCACACAAGTCCTTTGATTGATCTCTCCCTGCTACCCCCACTCTCCCCCACCCTCCCTCTGAGGCCCGACAGTCCGATCGAGGCCTCCTTGTTTCTGGGTCTGTTCTTGTTCATCAGTCTATGTTGTTCATCATTTCCCCTAGATGAGTGAGATCATGTGTTACTAGAAATATAAGAACCGAATGTGAGACGAGCAATAGTAGTTATGCTGACAGGCAAATGAATCAGTCTGTAGTGAGTTTCTTTCTGGTCCAACAGTTCTTTTGAGACCCATTTTCAGTGTCCACCAGTTCCTTATGTGTACATGTCGGCACTGACTTTTCAGCTCTGGATGGTGGACAAATGGTGGTAATGCAGGTCCGACTCCCTCTGGTTTGGTCTCGCCCGGACCCAGGGGCGAGGCTTCCCCCGGACTCAGGGGCACGCGGCCTCTCCCGGTCCTGGGATCCAGCCTCACCCGGACCCAGGGGCGCGTGGCCTCTCCCTCCCACAGTGTTTCTAGGAGCCAAAGGAGCCCTGGCTAGCCTCTCTGCTGTTCCTTGTTCTATTCTTTTTTTAAAAAAATATATTTTATTGATTTTTTACAGAGAGGAAGGGAGAGGGATAGAAAGCTAGAAACATCGATGAGAGAGAAACATTGATCAGCCGCCTCCTGCATACCCCCTACTGGGGATGTGCCCGCAACCAAGGTACATGCCCTTGACAGGAATCGAACCTGGGACCTTTCAGTCCACAGACCGACGCTCTATCCACTGAGCCAAACCGGTTTTGGCTCCTTGTTCTATTCTAAGCCCTACTTTTTTTTTTTTTTTTTTTTATACCCCAGCTTTAATAAATGTTCCCTCAAAATCTTCAGTACTTGTGTTGTGAAATCTTTTCTGCATGGATTCAAGAACTCAAACACTACAGGCCAAGTTGAGGCAGACCTGCTCCAGGCTGGTTCCTGTTCCCTAAAAGTTATACCTGGGACATCCTACCTAATAAAATAGTAATATGCAAATTGACTGCACCTTCGCTACGCCCAAGCCACGCCCACCAGCCAATCAGGAGTATGCAAATTACCCAACAAAGATGGCGGTTAATTTGCATAAGCTGAGGGAGGGAGGAGTGAAGACTGAAGACAACTTAGAAGGAAGAGGGAGGAAAAGCGGAAAGCAAGGTGGCTGCCAGAGGAAAGCCCGGGCGAGGCAGGGCGAGGCGGGCGGAAGCGGCATGTGGGAGCAGGCGCAGCAGCCGAAATGGCAGCAGCAGCGCACGCGCTTGCAGGATTCTTCCTGCAAATGGGCTACTAGTTCTCTATAAAGACAGAGCAAGGCATGATTTTGCTTACAGGTCTTGGAAGAAAATGTGATGGCCCACACTCCCTTTGCTGTTGTTGAGTCAAATCAATCTTAACACGGTTCATTTTAAAAATGTCTTTATTTGTTTTTTAGAGAGAAAGGGAGATGAAGTAACATCAATGACGAGAGAGAATCATTGACCAGCTGCCTCCTGCATTCCCCCTACTGGGATGGAGTCCCCAACCTAGGCATGTGCCTAGACCTGGAATTGAACCAGCGATATCTTGGTTCATGGGTACACACCCCACCACTGAGCAATGCCGACTGTGCACACTATTATGTTTTATTGTTGACTCTATTACAGATGTTGCCAATTTCCCCATACTTTTGCCCCTTTTTCTCCCTCTACCCTGCCCCCACTGCTTCTAGTCCCTCTCCACAGTATGGTATATGTCCATGGCCTATCCATATTATGTATATACTTTAAAATATTTTTTATTGATTTTAGACGGTAGAAAAGAGAGGGAGGGAGAAAAACATCAATGATGAGAGAAAATCACTGATTAGCTGACTCCTGCCCCTCCCCACCCCCACAATGGAATTTAAGCCTACAACCCATGCATGTGCCCTGACCTGGAAAAGAACCAGTGTCACATGACCTCATCATTTGTGGAATATAATGAACAGCATAAATTGATGCACAAAAATAGATTCAGAGACATAGAAGCATTGAACAGATCATCAAACTTCAGAGGGAAGGTGGGGTGGAGGCATTAAGAGCTCAACCAAAGGATTTACACTGAGTGGCCAGATTATGATGATCTCTGAACGCATAATAATCTGGCCACTCAGTGTATATCCTATATAATAACTAAGGCTAATATGCAAATTGTCCCTCGACCAGGAGTTCGACCAGCAGGCTGACTGGACAACTGCCCATGTTCCCTCCCCCTGGCCAGGCTGGCCGGACCCCACCCATGCTGAGTGGCCAGATTATTATGCTTTCAGAAATCATAATAATCTGGCCACTCAGTGTAAATGCATGCATATAAGCATTAACTAATGGACACATTCACTCGGGCGCTGAGTGCATGTGCTGGGGATGGGGGTTGCCAGGGAGAGGTCACTGGAGGAAAAAGGAGACATTTAATAATACATGTAATACTTCAAACAATAAAAAATTAAAAATAAATTTTTTTTTTGTTTTGTTTTGGGAGAAATTTATTTATATTTTCTTTGCTTTTAAATATGGTTAATAGTAAAAAGTAAATATTTTTTAAAAAAGAACCATACCTCCTGGTTCATAGGTCGAGGCTCAACCATTGAGCCACACCAGTTGGGCTACATTATTTTAAAATTAAAAAAAAAAACATGTATATTTTTATTGTTGATCGTATTACAGATGTCTCCCATTTCTCCCCTGTGTATATATATTTTTGGTGGATCTCTTGCATTCTTTTCCACCCTCTTCACCTTGGAGATGCGTCAGTCTGTTCCAGTTAGCCAGGCCTTTGATGTCATCTTGTCCCTCCCCAGGCGTCCCTTGCTGGGCCACAACACCTTCATTCGTTCACCTGGGATGCTAGTATTCCCCTGGTTAGTGCAGCGGAGAAAACTACATTACCCAGAAGGCAATGCGCTCACGCGGGCGGAACTGACGGGCATTTCGTGTGTGTATCCGGTTAGGGCGGGACTTCCTGCTTCCTCCTCCTGGCAGTCCTTTTAACCTCTTAGGTCTTTGTTCAGATTGTCAAGCTTCAGGACGCTGGTGGTGAGAAGGAGGAGGCCTGGGAGGCCGCTGCCTGCGGTGCAGGGTGTGTCTGAGGCCCCTGGAGCCCCAACAGACCGAGATCGGGGTCCCCGTGCCTCCCGGATCCTCTCCGCTCACAGCGTTCCCGCAGCCTGACCCCCCTGAACCCTCCAGCCTGGGGGCCGGCGCCGCTCAGGTCCTGCCGCCCAGGTCCCAGCGTCCGGAATGGTGAGTCCCTGGTGGTGACACGTGGGTGATGGGGAAGAGGGGGGAAGGCTGCAGGGCCACCTTGTGAGGACGTGATGGTGACACTGAGCGGGGAGGATTCGGAAACCCGGGCCTGTTTGGGGTCTAAAGGCAACAAAGAGATGGATGAGGTGTGTGGTTTTGCAGGAGGAGTTTTACTTTCATTCTCAGGACACTGGGGACATGGATGTTAGGGTCGCGGAAGGTGGAACACACGGGGCCCAAAACGGTGAAGAATTAGGAATTTTCTAGAGGCCCGATGCACAAAATTTGTGCAAAGGGGCTGGGCCCTCACAGCCACCGCAGCTTGCCTCGGCCCTTGCAGTCCTGGCTTCATCTGGAAGGTCTTCCAGAAGGTCGTTCCGCTGGCTGGTCTAATTAGCATAGTACACTTTTATTATTATTATACACTTGATCTTAGCCAAAAGGCCGAGAAGCGATACTTTTATTATTATAGATTAGGCCACCTGGAAGGTCGGAAACGGTCCCGTTGAAGGACTTGGGAGGTGGAAGCTGGTCCTGAGGCTGCCGCAGCGTCACTTGTCTGCTTTCGCTGCTTTTCCGGGCCTGGAGCTGACATACAGCTGAGGCCTAGATGTGATCTTTAGGGGAAAAGATCAGGGGTCTCAGTTGTCTGACTAGTTATTGGCTGGGGGAGGGGAGGTCACCCTGGGGGCGAGGTCCTTGTTTCCCAGTTGTGCCCCTTGCTAGCATCCAGAGCTTCCTTGTAGGTCCGGAGACAGGATTTCCAAAGGGGATAGAGCAGTGGTTAGGCCCCCTGTGCCAGGTCCAACCTCTGCTGTGATGCCCGGGGTTATGGGGAGAGGGATTATCTGAACCGCCCTTTGGTGTCGGATATGGTGGGTTCCGGGGACAGGTAAAGACTGATTATTGGGGGCTGCATCTACATTGGGTGAGCGGTAGATGAGGGTAAGGCGGAGTCTGGTGGGCCCGATCTGGTGGCTGTAATAGTTAGGGGACTCCAGGTCACGTGATGGAGGTGTTCCGGGATGGGTTTAATCTGGAAAGGTGGGACCACGGGGTTTGCTCTGGTAGTTTAGCTGCAGTGGGGTGGTTAGCAGTACCTGGTCAGGGCCTTGCCATCGGGGCTGTAAATTATTCGACGGGTGGGTTTCCTTTAGGAGGACCCAGTCCCCTGGCTGTAGAGGAGTAGGGGGGATGGCTCCCGATGAAGGTGGAGGGAGGACTTGATCAGCATGCTCTCTCAGTAATGGTTGGATGAGATTTAAAATGGGGACATAGTCTCCGAGGGGGGTCTCTGTGGAAGGGAAGTTTCCTAATAAGGAGGGTCTTCCATACATGAGTTCAAAGGGACTAAGACAGGAGGGTGCATGGGGGGATTGCCCTGATGTGCATAAAGGCTAGCGGTAGGAGAGTAATGTAAGGTTCTTTAGTTTTGAGAGTCAATTAAGTTAGGTTCGACTTCATGAAGGAATTTGCCTTTTCTATCTTGCCTGAAGATTGGGGCTGGTAGGGGAGTGTACATTCCATAGGATATTCAGAGTGGAGGAGACCTGTTGAGTTATTTGAGACATGAAAGCAGGTCTTTTATCTGATTGTAATAAGGTGGGGA
The DNA here is from genome assembly GCA_030846915.1 of Cnephaeus nilssonii. Lineage (NCBI taxonomy): Eukaryota > Metazoa > Chordata > Mammalia > Chiroptera > Vespertilionidae > Cnephaeus > Cnephaeus nilssonii. Next base: position 4,059,607 of record JAULJE010000025.1, on the reverse strand, counting down.
GGCCAAATCTGGGAATGATACGATGAATGGGAGCTTGTGTGACCTTGAGGACTTTTCAGACTCAGAGGGGAATGCTTCTACCAGCCTGAAAAGCTAACTATGAGGGATAAGAGATATTTGTTTTGTTTTTTAATAGGAGATATGTGAGTGAAGTCAATTTGCCAATCTTGTCCAGCGATTTGGCGCCGTGCCTGATGAGTGGGGAAAGAAGGAGGTCTAATCTGACCTGTCCTGAGTAAAAAGTAGAACAGGTTTTGGTGATATCTTCTTGCAGAAGGAAGGCTAGACTAGGACATGGGATGAGGGGTTTTAGGAGTTGTAAATGTATCCTATGCATAGGGAATTGTGAATAGCCTGTAAGATAGCACGGGCCTGTCCCTGGGGAAGGATATATTTTCCCTGAAATTTTAACCAGTGGACTTCCTGCATTGCCCCAAGAGCTACTAGGGACTGATGTTCCTCTGGAGTGTATTCGGGTGTTATATGGGGTGTAGCTAAGAGCTGCTTGGCCTCTGGTCTGCTTTGTTATCCTTACTAGATCATTTGTCGGTCTCTGCAGTGTTGACTTTTAAAAATATATATTTATGTTTTACAGAGGAAGAGAGGGATATAGTTTAAACTCAAGAGAGAGAAACATCGATAGCTGCCTCCACACCCTATGGATGTGCCACACAAGCATGCCTGACCGGAATCGAACCGGGACCTCGTCCAGGCTGACGCTCTATCCACGACAGCGTAGGCAGTGTATGACTTTTAAGAAGGCTAGAAAGGGGGAGAGAGGTTCCTCAATACCAAGCAGGAAGACCTGTTGATGGTTTCAGTGATAGTGTCAAGGACTGTGAATGAGCGGTGGAAATTAAAGAAGTCTAGGCTCAGATATAAGGACTTAAGCCACAGGAGAGAGCCTGGGTGGGACCACTTTAGCTTACTAGGAGAGAAAGGGTCCCTTTCGGATATCAGGGGTGATCAGGTCCTGACTCACTGGACAACACTAAACCTTGTACCCCTTCACAAATAACACGCTTTTAAACACACTCTGACATTCAGGAAAATATACATTCAACAAAGTACAAGAGACCTTTTGTAGTAAAAACTAAGAGCGAGTGAATTAAAACGTGTCAAGCAGTTGATGTTTCAGTATTTCATGCTGTTTTAAAAATATTTAGATGCTTATCATCTAACCCAGCATGCTCCAAAGCCTTTAAGTTACCAAAGACTTTGGAAAATTCAGGTGTAAGCACATGAGGCTGAGAAAAGGCAGGGGGAGGAGGGAGCTGCTTGGATTTGAAACTGCCACCATTTTGCCTAACCAGTTTGGCTGAGCGGATACTAGTGTTGGCCTGCAGACTGAAGGGTCCCGGTTCATTCTAACCAATGACACATGCATGGGTTGCAGGTTCAATTCCTAATAGGGGGCATGCAGGAGGCAGCTGATCAATGACTCTCTTTCATCATTGATGTTTCTGTCTCTCTCTTCCTCTCCCTTCCTCTCTGAAATTCATAAAAAAAAAAAATATAATATATACTAGAGACCCGGTGCACAAAATTCATGCACTGGGAGGGGGGGTGTCCCTCAGCCCAGCCTGTGTCCTCTCCAATCTGGGACATCCCTCTCACAATCCGGGACTGCTGGCTCCAACTGCTCGCCTGCCTGCCAGCCTGATCACCCCTAACCACTCTTCTGCCAGCCTGATGGATGCCTAACTGCTCTCCCTTGCTGGCCCAATCGCCCCCAACTGCCCTCCCCTGACTGGCCCATCCCCCCAACTGCCCTCCCCTGCTGGCCTTGTCCCCCCAATGCCCTCCTGCAGGCCTGTCCCCCCCCCCCAATGCCTTCCCCTGCAGGCCTGGTCCCCACAACTGCCCTCCCTGCAGGCCTGGTCCCCCAACTGCCCTCCCCTGCTGGCCTGTTCGCCCCCAATTGCCCTCCCTGTGGCTGGTTGCCCCCAACTGCCCTCCCCTGCTGGCCTGATCGCCCACAATTGCCTTCCCCTGCTGGCCATCTTGTGACCACATAGGGGTGGCCATCTTGTGTGAGGGTGTGATGGTCAATTTGCATATTACCTTTTATTATATTGTGTGTGTGTGTGTGTGTGTGTGTGTGTGTGTGTGTGTGTGAGTTTAATTAAAGAACTCTTAAAAACAAACAAAAACTGCCACATTTTCCTTAGGAATAGGATGCTAAGGTTTGGGTTATAATGGGTTCAGCTTCTGTAGTAGCTGGACTGTGAAGTAGGCGTTCCTAGTTTTGCAGTGAAGGAAGTTGTTCTTTGGGAAATGTGGGGTGGGGTGGATGAAAAGGTCCTGAGGTGAGGACAGGGTTCAGAGCATTCAAGGGGTGAGAATGCTGGCTTTGGGATGTAAAGGCTCAGGAGGTGGTCGCTTCACCATGTTATGTCATCGCGGGGCTTGCGGGAAGACTGAAGTTGGAAACTCAGAGGCGAGAGTACGCAGGAAGCCTTTGAAAGGAGAGATAAATTTCTCTTAGTCACTCAGGAGGAGAGGGGACAGTCATAGGTGGAGGAGCGAGATCAATGGCATTTTACACAGACTATAAGGAATGGCACGGCTTTGTGGGCTGAGAGGGAAACTATGGGTTGGGACTTGAGTGACAGTTAAGAGAGAGATGTTGCCGAAACCGGTTTGGCTCAGTGGATAGAGCGTCGGCCTGCGGACTGAAGGGTCCCAGGTTCGATTCCGGTCAAGGGCATGGACCTTGGTTGCGGGCACATCCCCAGGAGGGGGTGTGCAGGAGGCAGCTGATCGATGTTTCTCTCTCATCGATGTTTCTAGCTCTCTATCTCTCTCCCTTCCTCTCTGTAAAAAAATCAATAAAATATATTTAAAAAAAAAGAGAGAGATGTTGGCAAGCATTCTCTGGACAACACATGCTGAGTAATAAGTAAGAGGCCACGGAGAGGACTGGGGGCTGGGGCTGAGGGAATGTGCATTTATGTCCACAGCACCCTGACATAGGCATAAGAGTGAATTATGGGAGAGTCCATTTCTGGTAGTGTCTGGATGATCCAATGAGGTGACTTTTAGAGTAATTGCCTATAAAGCGGGGGGGGGAGGGGGGGTTGGTGCTACATTCTAGGTACAGAGCTTAGGTGCCATTTAACCACCTGCCTTTTGTTGTTGCGGGTGACACACTGGTTGATGGGAATGAGATAGCATAGATCAGTGTTACCCAGCCTTCAAAATCTCCACTGGCACGGGTAAGGGAGAAGGGTGAGGGGAAATGGATTATGCAGGTGGTGAGCTATAATTTTGATAAAGAAGGTGACTAGGAAACAATTTGTCCTCACCAAGGCAAATTTGCATCGCCTTGGAAGTTGTGCCTCTGGGAAGGAAGCGGTGTGAGAGAAGTGTTGTTGAAAGAACTATGTGCAGCAGGTCGTGCAAAGCAATTGCCTCAGCACCTTGGGATTGGAGTCGAGAGAGTGAAGTGAGATGCCACGTATTTGGTGTCTTTGAGAAACAATCTGAGGGACTACAAGGGTATTGCCTGACAAGACCGGTATCAAATCACTTACTCTCTCTTTATGGCCAGCATCTCTCTTTAACCTCTGATTTTGACACCCACTCTATTGATAAGAGTCAGTGTGGTGTACATGGGAGGTCCCAAGCTCAGGTGTCTTCTATCTGCTCTGCTGCCTTTATTTTTGTGGGAAGACAAAATATCTGTAGGAATATAAGACAGTGGCACCCTGACCGGTTTGGCTCAGTGGATAGAGTGTCGGCCTGCGGACTCAAGGGTCCCAGGTTCGATTGCGGTCAAGGGCATGTACCTTGGTTGCGGGCACATCCCCAGTAGGGGGTGTGCAGGAGGCAGCTGATGGATGTTTCTCTCTCATCGATGTTTCTAACTCTCTGTCCCTCTCCCTTCCTCTCTGTAAAAAATCAATAAAACATATTTTTTAAAAAAGAAGACAGTGGCTTTCATGGGATGAAGGCCTGGTCTCTTCTCTGATGTGTAGAGTGGAGAGAGCAGGTGGATCTGGAGGGTGGGGATTATAAGAGACTTAGAATCTTAACATTGAATCTGATCATGGGCTGTACTCTCCCATTATGACAGGATATGAACTTTGAGGACGTGGCCATTGCCTTCTCTCAGGAGGAGTGGGGGCTCCTTGATGAGGCTCAGAGACTTCTGTACTGCGATGCGATGCTGGAAGTGTTTGCACTTGTATCATCTGTAGGTAAGACCTTCACGTTCTCACAGTGTCCTGAGGTGATGACCTCTCTTCCTTTTATTCCTCAGCCGTAGCTTTCTCTCTCCCAAAGCCAGAACATGGCCTCTGCTAATGGCCCCCACTGTCCTGTCAAATGTGCTGTGGCTGCCAGGGATGAGCTGTGTGGAGAGCCCTGAGCAATAGACTCCCCAAACATCCCTAACATCCATTGTCTCGGAGAGTGCAGGAAGAGTATGAAAGTTATAAGTCTTGCAGGCATCTGAATGGGACCCGCATTAACTTCCTCTTCCTGGGAAGGTGACTATGTCCACATCCATGGTTTCCACTTCTGTGCCCTTTCTCCAGTTAAAGCTTCTTTTTGAAAGTCTGTGCCAGGTAGTGGGATTTACCCTGGGGCAGTTCTTGTGAGATTCTCCTTCCGCTGTTTATAATATTCTCTTCCCTGAATACCATTGCATGCTGAGTTGCCCTGGGCCAGTGCTGGCTGCTCACCTCTGCTGTGCTCCATTTATACTTGAGATGTTTAGGTGTTGCGTACTTGTACAGTAGAAGGTTCAGGGAGAACCCTGGTGTATTTTCACAAGGTGCACACGCAGGATGATCTCAGAGGAGGCTCGGCCCTGTTGAGTTGCAAGTGGGCGAAGCATGACGTAAGTGTGATGATGTTTAGATCATACCAAGAACCTGCGCATTTCCAACAGTGTTTAGGTGCAAGTGCCATTTATACTTTTTCTTTTCCATGCTGGATTACTTTGCTTGGAATCATTATTTTATCGGTGACTTCCTGGCTTTTTTGGCTACCTTCACCCTTACGGCCTTTTTTGCATCCCCTGTCCCCCTGCAAGTTTTTTTTCTGCAGTGTTCTCCAACAAAGACCTGCTGATGTGTTATGAGGTGCACATACATGCGTAAGTAGACCTCGAATATCAGCTATTCACGTACTGAATTTTACTTGGAATAAGATGTAACCAACTTTTGGCACAGCTTGCCCAAGTCACGAGCATACAAGCCCTCCTGAATGCTGCGAGCCAAAGAAGGAGCAGATGATCCCTCCGCTCTTCCATGTGGTTCTTGCCATGCTTGTGTCATATTTCGTTTGAGGTCTCCCTTGTTTTTGACCATAAGTAGCCAGAACTTCATAGCAACCTATTTCAAATCCTTCCTGCAAGTATTTTATTTTCAGCTCGTTACATGAAGCCAAGGTAATATGTGGAACACACTTTTGCAGTGGGACATCCTCTTGTCACTTAGTCAACATTCATTTCCTCACCATTTTTTAAAAAAATATATTTTATTGATTTTTTTACAGAGAGGAAGGGAGAGGGATAGAGAGTTAGAAACATCGATGAGAGAGAAACATCAGGCAGCTGCCTCCTGCACACCCCCACTGGGGATGTGCCCGCAACCAAGGTACATGCCCTTGACCGGAATCGAACCTGGGACCCTTCAGTCCACAGGCTGATGCTCTATCCACTGAGCCAAACCGGTTAGGACCCTCACCATTTTTCTGTTGCAGGTTGTTGGCGTAAAACAGAAGATGAGGAGTCCTGTCCTGACCACAGTGGATCTATACAAGGAGAGTCACAGATCAGGACTTCTCAGACAGCACCAGCCACCCAGAGGACCCACCTCTGTAAGCGGTGTGTCTCAGTGTTAAAAGGTATTCTGCACCTGACTGAGTCACAAACAACATACTTTGAGCAGAAAGCCTCCTGTAGTGACACATGCGGGAGAGACTTCTGTTTCAGTGCAAACCCTCACCAGCGACGGCAGGATTCTGGTGGAGAGAAGCCCTGGCAAGAAGCTATGGACAGGGTCTCGTTTATGACCAGATTCAGCTTCTACTTATCAGAGCTGCCTTCCACCACTAGGGAGGTTGGGGTTGACTTCCAAGCTCTCTCAGGGTTTCTCCAGCACCAGAACCCTCCTAACACTGAGGAGCCACCCAGGGGAACTGATATTTCACAGACATTTCTCAAGAGAAAAAGTCATCGTGAACGGGGTGAGGATGAAAAAGCTGCCAGCCACACCCAGAAAGTTGTTCAGTGTCACAATGTCTGCTCTAGTGAAGTGAAATGTGAGGGTAACCAATGTGGGAAAGTTTTTAGATGTCCTGTTAACCTCAATAGACACCGGAGAGTTCACACTGGAGAAAAGTCTTGCGAGTGTATTGATTGTGGGAAGCCATTCCGTCAAAAGTCTTCCCTCACTAAACGAGACAAAGTTCAAACTAGAGAAAAATCAGTTGAATGTAGTGAATGTGGGAAATTGTTTAGGTGCAATAGTCTTCTTCTTAAGCACCAGAGAGTTCACACTGGAGAAAAGCCGTATCAATGTAGTGATTGTGGGAAGTCCTTCAGTCAAACCTCTCACCTCATTCAACACCACAGGGTTCACACTGGAGAAAAGCCATTTGAGTGTACTGATTGTGGGAAGTCCTTCAGTCATAGGTCTACCCTCACTGAACACCAGACAGTTCACACTGGTGAGAAACCTTATGAGTGTAGTGAATGTGGGAAGTCTTTTAGGTCCAATAGTCACTTTCGTTACCACAGGAGAGTTCACACAGGAGAAAAGCCATATGAGTGTAATGATTGTGGGAAGTCATTCAGGCAAAACTCCGCTCTCACAGAGCATCAGAGGGTTCACACTGGAGAAAAGCCATATGAATGTAGTGATTGTGGGAAGTACTTCAGTAATATCTCTAACCTCATTAAACACCATAGAGTTCACACTGGAGAAAGGCCTCATGAGTGTATTGAATGTGGGAAATCTTTTTGCTACAAATCTGCCCTCATTCGACACCTGAGAGTTCACACTGGAGAAAAACTTTAAATGTGCAGGCAATGTTTTATCTTTCACTCAGAATAAAAACACCAAAGGAGAATCTTTTAGACCCATTTAACTCAATATAAACCCCTTTTATTGTAGACTCTGCTAGATTCCTCATAAGTTTCATGTACAAGTGAGGCTTTAAGGAGCTTCATTGCATTTGCTAACCTGCTCAGGCCTACAACCTGATTTATAGTAATGTCCATTGCTAGCTACACATTTCCCCCATCTTTCAGGTAATTTGTAGATATCGTCCCACTAGAACTTTGTTTTGAGGCAAACCATTCAGAGACCCAATTTTCCACTTCTTACGTTTTGATGTGCTGCTCAGAAAGTGCGTGTGCCATCTCTCGGAACAAGTGGCAATCCGAAGGAGCTAGGTCTGGTGAATATAGCGGGTGGGTTAATACTTACCAGGCAAGATCTTTTAATGTGTCTAACTGGTTTTGAAGTGTGTGATGGTGCGTTACCATGAAGCAAAATTACTTTGCCATGTCTTCTGGCTCATTCTGGTCATTTCACGATCAAAGCGTGGTTCAAATTATTTGTTGTCGGAAGCGACCAGTATTAATGGTTTCACCTGGTTTTAGAAGCTTATAATACACCACACCTTCCTGATCCCACCAAACGCATTGTCTTCTTTCCGAAGTGATTTGGCCTTGCAGTCGATGTTGAGGGTTGACCTGGATCAACCCATGATTTTGTGCATTTGGGATTCTCAGAATAAATCCAGTTTCGTCACCAGTCACAATTTGATGCAAAAAAAGACTTTCTTTCGTGCCATTGAAGCAATATTTTACTGATGACTTTTCAGTTTTCCATTTGTCTTTTGTTCAGTTGATGTGGCACCCACTTTCCTTCCTTTAAAATCTTTGCCATTGCTTGTAAACGATGGGAAATGGTTTGCTGAGCAACCTTTAATCTTTCTGCAAGTTGCTTTTGAGTTTGACATGCATCTTCATCCAATAATGCTTGTAATTGTTGGTCTTCAAAATTTTTCGATTGACCAAATGTTCTTTGTCTTTCATATAGAAATCATCACTTTTAAAGCATTTATTTATTTATTTATTTATTTATTTAAAAAATATATTTTATTTTTAAAAAAATATGTTTTATTGATTTTTTACAGAGAGGAAGGGAGAGAGAGAGTTAGAAACATTGATGAGAGAGAAACATCGATCAGCTGCCTCCTGCACCCCCTCACCCCCACTGGGGATGTGCTCGCAACCAAGGTACGTGCCCTTGACCGGAATCGAACCTGGGACCTTTCAGTCCGCAGGCTGACGCTCTATCCACTGAGCCAAACCGGTTTTGGCTATTTTATTGATTTTTTACAGAGAGGAAGGGAGAGGGATAGAGAGCCAGAAACATCAATGAGAGAGAAACATCGATCAGCTGCCTCCTGCACACCCCCTACTGGAGACGCGTCCGCAACCAAGGTACATGCCGTTGACCGGAATTGAACCCAGGACACTTCAGTCCGCAGGCCGACGCTCTATCCACTGAGCCAAACCGGTTTTGGCACTTTTAAAGCATTTAAACCAGCATTCACAAGTACCTTCAAATGGAGCATGTTCACCATAGCTTCCCAAAGTATATGATGACTTTCAGCAGTACTTTTCTTCAAAATAAAATAATGAATTAAAACTTCCTGCAAATGCTCTTTTTCTGACACGGAATTTGACATTTTTAAGTGTAAGAGTATCTATGATGTTAACACCTTCAGAAAATTTGACATGAAGTTTTGAAGCTTGTTGTCAATACAACAAAATAGCATACATATCAGATCGCATATATATCAACATATGTGTAACTCCACCTGTTGAAAAATCCGCATTATTAAGGAGTACAACCTGGTAAATGCAAGTATTTGTGTGGAAGCTATTTTCCATCTTACACCTGGTTCACCTGAGAGTATGTATCAGTCACAACCCCTGCATGCTCAGGGGTTTTGCTTGAGAAAATTATGAATTCTCTGAGCTCCTGGCAGATTTTCATTTTTTTAAAAAATATATTTTATTGATTTTTTACAGAGAGGAAGGGAGAGGGGTAGAGAGTTAGAAACATCAATGAGAGAGAAACATCGATCAGCTGCCTCCTGCACGCCCCCTACTGGGCATGTGCCCGCAACCAAGGTACATGCCCTTTACCAGAATCAAACCTGGGACCCTTCAGTCCGCAGGCCGACGCTCTATCCACTGAGCCAAACTGGTTAGGGCAGATCTTCATTTCTTTCTCTCTAAATAGAGAATTGGACTGACCCAGATTTCATCCAGAGCACTTGTCCTCAGCTAACAAGTTCTACTTCTTTCAGGGACATTGTGGTTCTCACATTATGCTCTGATGAATTGTTTCAGGTTCCAATTGACCAACCTGCAAACCACTTGCTGTCCTTTGCTCTCATTCATGATCCTATCTAATAAAAGAGTAATATGCAAATTGACCATCACTCCAACACATAAGATGGCTGCCCCTATGTGGACACAATATGGCCACCACAAGATGGCCAGCAGGGGAGGGAAGTTGAGAGGGACCAGGCCTGCAAGGGAGGGCAGTTGGAGGCGATCAAGCTTGCAGGGAAGGGCAGTTGCGGGGGACCCAGCCCTGCAGGGGACAGCAGTTTGGGGGACCAGGCCTGCAGTGGAGGGCAGTTGAGGGGGGGACCCAGGCTTGCAGGGGAGGGCAGTTAGGGGCGATGAGGCTTGCAGGGGAGGGCAGTTAGGGGTGACCGGGTCGGCAGGGGAGGGAAGTTGGGAGGGACAAGGCCTGCAGAGGAGGGCAGTTGGGGGCAGGGGAGTACAGTTAGGGGTGACCAGGCTGGCAGAGGAGCAGTTAGGCATCAATCAGGGTTGTAGGAGAGTGGTTAGAGGGTGATCAGGCTGGCAGGCAGAAGCGGTTAGGGGCAATCAGGCAGACAGGCAGGCGAGCAGTTGGGAACCAGCAGTCCTGGATTGTGAGAGGGATGTCCGACTGCCCATTTAGGCCCGACCCTACACGGATCGGGCCTAAACGGGCAGTTGGATATCCCTAGCGGGGTCCCAGATTGGAGAGGGTGCAGGCTGGGCTGAGGACACACCTTCCCGTGCATAAATTTCGTGCACCGGGCCTCTAGTCTTTTTATAAGGTGATTTTCTTTTGTCCTTTTAATTTTGTTGGTTCCATTTATTCCCTGTGAAAGGAAAGTTGCGAGATGTCAGCGTGGAGAAGTAAACAATTATGCTGGGTCTCAAACTTTCTGTGTTTGGAAGGTACAACATGGCGGCAGAAAACTGAACTTTGTCCAATATTGGCTTCTTTTGTATTGCTGACCAAGGCTTTGAAACAGGTGTCCTCAAACTACGGCCCGTGGTCCACATGCGGGTGTTTTTGCCGTTTTGTTTTTTCACTTCAAAATAAGATATGTGCAGTGTGCATAGGAATTTGTTCATAGTTTTTTTTAAACTATAGTCAGGCCCTCCGACGGTCTGAGGGACAGTGAACTGGCCCCCTGTTTAAAAAGTGTGAGGACCCCTGCTTTGAAAGAAAGACTGCATGACTCTGTGGTTCTGATTTGCAGTCTGTTGCCTCTTATTGATGAAGTCAGTGGTCTTTGTGAAGAGGAGGCCTTGGTATTTTTCTGTGAACAATGTGAATATACTGTTTGTTCACAGTATGTTTTACATAATTCTCAGCAATGGTTAGGGGAAATTCTCCGCATATATTGTAAAGGAGCCATGGTTCATGATGTCTGAGATTTCATTGGCTCGTGTCATTTGTTGTAGAACTCTGGTGTTTAGATGGAATCAAAATTAGGACAGAAACACGGTTTTCATAGTGGGTGGGATAGACTGCAGTAAATTAGATGAAAAGTGCCTGTTCTGATTGTTTATCCACAAATGATCCAGGGCCTGTGGCTTTGTGATCTTTGTGTACAAACACTCTCAGGACCTCCATAACTGTTTCCTGGGGCTGAAGTCATGGGCAGAAAAAAATAATCTAATGGGTTTTGTTTTTTGTTTTTTATTCCCCTGGCTGCTCGAGGTTGTTCACCTCAAGGTTTGCTTCACAGGCAAGACCTCAAAGCTAGAGAAAGGATAATCCTGTCACTTCATCTATTTTATATATCTGATGATGGAGCTACAAATTAAAGAAAGGGAGCGTTAAAGAACATTGTTTATTTGTGAAATTTGTGCCTTTCGTATTGGAATCTCTTCATTCTACATGTGGGATGCATGTTGTTATGAGTGATGACACTGAGTTGTTGCCAACCATCTGAGGTTAAGGCTGGGGTCCATTCAATTTTATGCCTAGCTTAGTCTCAAAGGTCTTCACATTTATGAATCTAGCTCCCATTTTTGGTTACACATCAGAAAGAGGAGTCCTTTGTTTTAGGTGGAGGCTGGAGGGGGAGGCGTTTCTTTGTGGAGGGGGTTGTAGGTCTTGGGAGCCCTCAGGGCCTTTGGAGGTCAGATGCCTCGAAGATGCTGACCTGCTGGGCTCGGCTTGGACACGGGGCTCAACCAGGTTGCTCCAAGCCCTTCCTTGGCTGACCTTGGCCAGGACTCGAGACTTCTGGTCCCTGTGCAAATGACACTGTCAGCGACACACCGAGGGAGCTGGGTCTCCCGTCTGGTGACTTATCCAGGGGACTGAGTAGGCTGTTGATGGCTCCTTGGAGATAGTTGTCTCCTCTCCTCTCTCTTCTTCTCCTCCTCCTCCTCCTGCCTCCTCCTCCCCTCCTCCTCCTCCTCCTCCTCCTCCTTCTTTTCTTCGTTATCCTCACCATTGGATATTTTCCATTGACTTTTAGAGATGAAGGGATGGGGAGAGACAGAAACATCAATGTGAGAGAGATACATCATTGGTTGTCTCCGGCACACACCTGGTCCGGGCCAGGGACCTAAACAGGACCATTTGACAGATACCACCCAGTGTGGACGCTCTGTGCACTGAGTGACACCAGCGAGGCCTGGGATGGTTGCTCTCCATGCAGGTGACAGTGGGACTCAGCGCTCCAGGGAGGCGAGGAGATATTGAAACAGACAAGTAACCCGGATTCCAGGCAGATGGCGCCCAGAACACCGCATGGGGACAGAAGGAACCACCCAGCAGCCCATGGGCCTCTTCCTCCCAAGGCAGGTCCCTAGGTCAGTTGGCGATCCCCCTCCTTTATCTCCCCCACACACACCCAAAGGAGCATCTTGGAGCGGTTAGGGGAAATTCCCAATTGCGCCAGAGGGGGGCACTGTTGCTGGCGAGTAAAACCAGGTTAAGTCCCAGAAGCGTGGATCTCCTCCCCACCCACAGCCATCACAAAGCAGGGCGCATCTCAGCCTGAGCGCAACCAAAAGCTCTGTGTGGCTCTGGGCCCAGCTTTTCAGGGCGTCTTCTCTGTCTCCAAGCAACAGCGTAGCTGGGGCGGCGCCAGCGGCCTCATTTGCATACGCCGCGGCTCCTCCAATGGGCTGCGCAGGGGCTTTGGCACGCGGTGTTGCCCACCGCCCGCGCGCGGGTGCGGGAGGCGGCGCCAGCGGCCTCATTTGCATACGCCGCCGCTCCTCCTCCAATGGGCTGCGCATGGGCTTTGGAACGCCGTGTGGCCCACCGCCCGCGCGCGTGCGCGCGAGGAGGCCTTGGCTGTGGCCGGGACTTGGAGGAGGGCCCGGCGGAGCCCAGCGCCGGGCGGGGGCGGGGGGGAACCGGCCTCGGCCTTGGCGCCCTTTCCCGCGGCGCCGCCCGGCCCCAGCGCACAGACCACGCAGCTGCGAGGGCGCGCGGCCGCTATGTCGGTGGCGAGGCTGAAGCAGCAGTTACTCAAGCCAGCCAGGTGGGGGCGCGGGAAAGTGGGGGGCGGGGTTCCCGTCGCTCCGGGGCCTCCAGGGCTCCAGATCTGCGCGCCTACGAGTGCGCGGGGGGTGGAGTGAAAGGGTGCGGGGGGCGGTTGAGGACGTGGCAGATCGCAGCGTCTCCGCGCGAGAGGGTGGCTGGCCGGGGACCCCGCTGGTGCCTCTTTACCCCACCCCGACCCCCCTCCACCCCCGGGGCTGGTGGAAGACGCTGGCAGTGCTGGGTCCCCCGGGCCTGTGCGTCCTCATTTGCATACGCCGCGGCTCCTCCAATGGGATGCCCCCCCTCGGCCCAGCGTCCTGCCCCCTTCGGGCCCCGCCCGGCGGCTCCCGCGCATGCGCCTAGCGTGGACCCGCTCTACTGCTCCTCCCTCCGGGCAGGGTTCCCCGCCGCCGTCCTTCCTCCCCTTCTGTCTCCCAGGAGCTCCGGACTGGCCCCAGGTGGGGGGTCGCCTAGACTGACGCGTCGGGTGTTAGACACACCCCCACGCACGCGCAGAGGATAGCAGAGGACAAAGCTGGGGCGTCCTGGAGGGCTTCCTGGAGGAGGAGGCTATGTCTTGGGAGAATGAAGTAGGAGGAGCAATTGGGGGTTGGAGGTTGGGGGCTGGGAGGAAAGGAGGAAGGGTGTTCTGTGCTGAGGAAACAGGAAAACTGGCCTGGAGGCGTGAGATTGGTGTGTGTGGACGCTGGTGTGTGTGGACACTGGTGGGTCTGGACCCTGGTGTGTGTGGAGAAGCCGATTTGTATTCCAATCCTGCAGCCTCTTCCGGCCACGGCAGGGCTCACCCCGTAAAACCTGCCCTATCCCTGCACCCCTGGACCTGCACTGGGCCCTCCCTCCCCACAGCCCCCCAATGTTGCTGGAACCAGGTGAGGGACGTCCTTTGGAATGCACATTCCTGAGGCCTCACCCTGCGCCTCCCACCAATGGGCTCCTGGAAAGCTGCTGGGACGAGCGGCTCTCTTCTTGGTGCCTCAGTCCCAGGCCCTGGCCCTCTCTGCCCTCCACCCTCCCCTTCCCTGATGCTGCCGGGGTGAGGTCGGGGTTCCGGCTGGGGGCCCCGGGTGGACGGGGCTGCCCTTCTGGGAGATGGTTCTCCAGGAGGGTCAGATGGGGAGGGGAGAGGGTGGACTCCCTGCTGATCCTGGGCGCTCTGAGGGGGTCTCTGTGGCATTCAGAGGCGCTCTGAGGGGGTCTCTGGGGGCAGGCTCGTCTCCTGACCTGGGACAAAGGGTGTGAGGCCGAGACAGACATTTTTGGCCTTTCCAGCCTAAATGGAGATTTAAAAATATAAAAGTGCAGCCCTAGCTGGTTTGGCTCAGTGGATAGAGCGTCAGCCTGCAGACTGAAGGGTCCCGGGTTCCATTCCTGGTCAGGGCACATGCCTGGGTTGCAAGCTCGATCCCCAGTTTGGGGTGTGAAGGAGGCAGCCAGTCATTGATGTTTCTTTGTTTTGTTTTGTTATTTTTAATATTTTTTATTGATTTCTTACAGAGAGGAAGGGAGAGGGATAGAGAGTTAGAAACATCGATGAGAGAGAAACATCGATCAGCTGCCTCCTGCACACCCCCCACCGGGGATGTGCCCGCAACCAATGTACATGCCCTTGACCGGAATCGAACCTGGGACCCTTCAGTCCGCAGGCCGACGCTCTATCCACTGAGCCAAACCGGTTTCGGCCAGTCATTGATGTTTCTATCTCCCTCTCCCTTCCTCTCTGAAATCAATAAAAATTTAAAAAATAATAATCAAAATCAACTTTACTTAAACGTGTGCATATATATATATATGCAAATGGAAGTGAGAAAATGCACAATGAGCTAAATAGGGCCTCCAGGCAGCACCCACATTTAGGGACATATTTAGTGAAGTACTTGGTGAGTGTGGCCACTCAGTTTATAGCCACAGAATGACTGAAACTTTGGGGTGGGGGAAGGAAGGATAGTGGAACTCGGGAGAGAAGGGTGTCATGGAAACCCAGAGAAAGGGATGTCCGGGGTGGGGCTCTGAGCTAGGCATTGAGGAGCGACCTCAGGTGTGGTGCTCTGTGGGTAGACTTGTCACACCAGCTTCCTTCACGGGGAACTCACCTCTTTTAATACATATACTAGAGGCCCAGCGCACGAAATCACGTGGGTAGGGTCCCTAGGCCTAGCCTCCTGCGATCAGGGCCGTCTCCTGCCCATTTGCCAGTCCCCGGGCCGAATGCCGCCTCCGCTGCTGGGCTGTCCGGCCGTGGGATCACCAGCTCATCCCCAGCTCCTTGGGGGCTCAGGCCTGCGGGAAAGCATGCACTGGCGACTTCACCTCCATGTGTGTGCGCTGGGCTGGCCGCTGATGGAATGCGCTGCCCGCTTGGGGCTGCTCACACTGGGGCGGGTAGGTCGTGGGCATGCCCCACAGCTTGTGTCAGTGCCTCAAGCCCCAGCAGCAGCTGCAGCAGCTGCAGCAGCGCCCACGTGAGCGGCCCCAAGCGGCCCCAATCTGCTCGAGTGGTCATTCTGGTTGTCATGCTTATGGCCTCTGGCCTTTTATTATAGAGACTAGAGGCCCAGTGCACGAAATACATGCATGGGGGTAGGGGGAGGGCGGGGGGGGGTCTATCAGCCCAGCCTGCACCCTCTCGCTATCCTGGACCCCTAGGGGGATGTCTGACTGCCGGTTTAGGCCCGATCCTGTAGGGACCCCTGCGGGTCCGGGCCTAAACTGGCAGTCGGACATCCCTCTTGCAATCCAGGACCACTGGCTCCTAACCTCTCGCCTGCCTGCCTGCCTGCCTGCCTGATCGCCCCTAACCACTCTGCATTCCTGCCTCATCACCCCTAACCACTCACCTGCCTGCCTGATCGCTCCTAGCCACTCTGCCTGCCTGCTCGATTGCCCCTAACTCCTCTGCCTACCTGCCTGATCTCCCCTAACCACTTGCCTGCCTCCCTGATCGCCCCTAACCACTCTGCCTGCCTGCCTGATCGCCCCTAACCACCTCTGCCTGCCTCCCTGATCGCCCCTAACCACTCTGCCTACCTGCCTGATGCCCCTAACTGCTCGCCTGCCTGCCTGATTGTCCCTAACCACTCGCCTGCCTCCCTGATCGCCCCTAACCATCTCTCTGCCTGCTTCTGCCTGATGCCCCTAACCGCTTGCCTGCCTGCCTGATTGCCCCTAACTGCTCGCCTGCCTACCTGATTGCCCCTAACTGCTCGCCTGCCTGCCTAATCGCCCCTAACCACCTCTGCCTCGGCCCCCGCCGTGGCAGCTTTGTCTGGAAGGATGTCTGGAATGATGTCCGGAAGGTTGTTCAGCTGTCTGGTCTAATTAGCATAATATGCTTTTATGATTATAGATAATTTTTACAGATTTCAGAAAGGAAGGGAGAGAGAGAGATAGAAACATCAATGATGAGAGAGAATCATGGATTGGTTGCCTCCTGCACCCCCCGCACAGGATGGGGTTCTCAACCCCAGCATGTGCCCTGACTGAGAATTGAACCGTGACCTCCTGGTTCATAGGTCGACGCTCAACCACTGAGCCACAACACTGGCTGGGTTTACCTTCTCTTTTGAAAACTTTGCTTTTACTGGGTATTAATGTATTAGGAGCAAATCTTAGAGATGACCAAGATGTAGCTCTTGGATAATTCAGGTTGGTTTCTGACTACTGACCAGCATGACAAATGGTTAAAACCTTAGACAGTGATGGCGAACCTATGACACGCGTGTCAGCACTAAATATTTAGTTTTTGGTTTATTAAATACAATTATACATTTATGTTATTTAAACTATAAATATCACGAAATAATGTTTTTTCCTCAAAGTGACACACTACCCGAGTTATGCTCAGTTTTTTGGCAAAGTTTGACACACCAAGCTCAAAAGGTTGCCCATCACTGCCTTAGGAAGTCATTGGTATTGGAGAAATACTAGACTAGTGATGAGGTGGTTTGGTTTAAGCACCTATAATCTTGCAATGTTGCAGATTTGGTGGAGAAATTGGGCTGGGTTTACTATAAGAGGGACCAAGGTAATAAAGAATGGTAGATGTTTTCTTTTAGTCATTTTGTTGTTGTTAATCCTTTCCCGAGGGTATTGATTTTAAGAGAATGGAAGGGAGGGGGAGAGAGAGAGAAACATGGATGTGGGAGAGACACATCGACTGGTTGCCTCCTCCACGAGCCCGGATCAGGGCCTGGTCTGGGGAGGAGCCTGCAACGGTGGTATGTGCCCTTGACTGGAATTGAACCCAAGAACCTTTGGTCTGCAGCTAACGCTCTATCCACTCTACTCTCTCTCTCTGACATATTAGAGGACTTAGGAGCTGTGTCTCTTCCCAAATTGATTGCAGTGATGGTTGCACAAGTCTGTGAATGCCCAACAAAGCACTGAATTGCTCACTTAGTGGGCAAATTGTATGGTATTGATTTATAGCTTCATACAGTGTGTGTATCCTACCTAATAATAGACAAATATGCAAATTGACCGTACCTTTGCTATGCCCACGATTGGCCAGGAGGCGCAGGGGGGCGGGGCTCGGGGTGGCCGGGGTAGCTGATTGGGCCGGCAGGACGCTGAGCTGCGTCGCCATCGGCGGCACGAGCTCAGCGTCTGCGCCATGGCTGTGCTGCGGCACAGAAGGGGCCTCTGGGGCAGCGAGCTCACTTCCCACCGGGTGGACCATCAAAAGCGGGGGAGCTGAGTGCCTGTCCACTCAGGCAGCAGGCCTTTCAGAAGCCTCCGCCACGCCGGAGGCTTCTGAAAGGCCTGGTGCACCAGCGGACAGGCACCCAGCTCCCACGCTTTCCTTTCGATCGCTGGTGCACCAGGCCTTTCAGAAGCCTCCGGCGCGGCGGAGGCTTCTGAAAGGCCTGCTGCCTGAGTGGACAGGCACCCAGCTCCCACACTTTTGGTTTTGATCAAGGGGAGCTGGGTCCCTGTCTGCTGGTGCACCAGGCCTTTCAGAAGCCTCCGGCGCCTGGTGCACCAGCGGACAGGCACCCAGCTCCCCCGTGATCGAAAGTGAAAGCATGTAGGGGACCCTACACGTGCATGATTCAATCATGCACTGGGCCTCTAGTATGTATATAGGTATCTATTTCACAGTTCTGAAATGTTTAAGTAAGCCACTTAATAGTATTTCAGAGAAAGGCAGAGTTGACTAGGTTGTTTATTTGTTTGTATTTCAGAGAGGCAGGGAGAGGGAGACAGAGATAGAAACATCAATGATGGGAGAGAGTCATTGATCTGCTGCCTCCTACACCCCCCTCCTGGAGATGGAGCCTACAACCCGGGCATGTGCCCTGATGGGGAATCAGAGTTGACACTCAGCCACTGAGCCACGCGGGTCCGACCACTTTTCTCTTTTAAAGCCTTAATCAGAAAAACTAGGGGTCACAAGGGGCCAGGACATGTACCCCTAGTGACAGGCTGGCCATCTGTGGGTAAACACTTTTGAGAAGGATGTTCTGTGTAAATTATGAGACTCTCTAGAGAGGCAATGAATGTCTCATTTCCTTTTCTCATTTGAGACAAAGATAAAAATGCACTTTGTAAAACCCATAAGAATTTATTTTTCTCTCAGGTGCATCAGAAAATAGATTGAGATAAAGCATTCTTGCTCCTTTCCACATAGATTGTTTGGAAAATTAATTCATATATCTATTTGGTATTATTTTTTAAGTCAGGGTGCCCACATAGATGCTCAAACGAAATTGATTTGATTTTTGTACTATCTTAAGGACTCAGTACCATCCAAACATTTCTTGCCTCTGGTGACTTTTTCCCCCTAAAAATGGTATCATTTGGAATTTGATTTGATTGGTTGAGCATCGACCTATGAGCCAGGAGGTCACATGTTCAATTACCGGTCAGGGCACATGCCTGGGTTTCGAGCTTGATTTCCAGTAGGGGTGTGCAGGAGGCAGCCAATCAATGATTCCCTCTCAGCATTGATGTTTCTATCTCTCCCTCTCCTTTCCTCTCTGAAATCAATAAAAATATATTTTGTATTTCTTTATTGATTTCAGAGAAGAAGGGAGGGGAGAGAGAGATAGAAACATCAATGATGAGAGAGACTCATTGATCGGCTGCCTCCTTCACGCCCCCCACTGGGGACCGAGCCCGCAACCCAGGCACGTGCCCTTGGCCGGAATCGAACCTGGGACCCTTCAGTCCGCAGGCCGATGCTTTATCCACTGAGCCAAGCCGGCTAGGGCAATAATAAAAATATATTTTAAAATATGCATTTGGAAGCAGGGATTTGGGGAGGGGACACTTTTTTTGTTGTTGCAATTTTTTAGTTTTATTAACAAAATGAAGATAAGTTATATTTCCCAAAGTAGGGGGGCATATTGCGTATTGGGGGGAGCTATGGTTGACATACTTTGCCCAGAAACAAAAACTGCCAATAAACATAACTGATACACTATTTTATTTGCCTAAGTAATAGGTGAGCTCTAACTGGTTTGACTCAGTGGATAGAGCATCAGCCTGCAGACTGAAGGGTCCAGGGTTCAATTCGGGTCAAGGGCATGTACCTCTGTTGTAGGCTGCATCCTTGGCCCTGGTCAGGGTGCCTGTGAAGGCAACCAATCAATGTGTTTCTCTCACATCAATCTTTCTCTTTCTCTCTGTCTCTCTCCCTTCCACTCTCTCTAAAAATCAATGAAAAAACATCCTCAGGTGAGGATTAAAACAAAAACTAACTAACTAAATAATAGATGAGCACGTTCTAAAGAGTCTCCATCAGCAAAGCATGGAGAATGGGAATTTGCTTTTCAGTAGAAACCTGGGGAGGTGTTGAGTTGGGGGAGGGGAAGGAGGGAGGGGAAGCAACTGGCATTATTACAATTCTAACTAATTACTTAACTGTTCCCGTGAGCTCTTCCCTGCCATTCCCAAGGTCATCCTCATGATTTTGATCACAGCACTAGTTGCAGTGACCTTCCTGAGCCCAGTGGTGTTCCTCTGACTTGCTTTCTCATCCACTGGATGATGCTGTCCTCCCTGTTCCATTGGGTGAGGCTGTCCTCTCTGATCCATTGGGTGAGGCTGTCCTCTCTGACCCATTGGGTGAGGCTGTCCTCTCTGATCCATTGGGTGAGGCTGTCCTTCCTGATCCATTGGGTGAGGCTGTCCTCTGTGATCCATTGGGTGAGGCTGTCCTCTCTGATCCATTGGGTGAGGCTGTCCTTCCTGATCCATTGGGTGAGGCTGTCCTCTCTGATCCATTGGGTGAGGCTGTCCTCTCTGACCCATTGGGTGAGGCTGTCCTCTCTGATCCATTGGGTGAGGCTGTCCTCTCTGATCCATTGGGTGAGGCTGTCCTCTGTGATCCATTGGGTGAGGCTGTCCTCTATGATCCACTGGGTGAGGCTGTCCTCTCTGACCCATTGGGTGATGCTGTCCTCTGTGATCCATTGAGTGAGGCTGTCCTCTCTGACCCATTGGGTGAGGCTGTCCTTCCTGATCCATTGGGTGAGGCTATCCTCTCTGATCCATTGGGTGAGGCTGTCCTTCCTGATCCATTGGGTGAGGCTGTCCTCTCTGATCCATTGGGTGAGGCTGTCCTCTCTGATCCATTGGGTGAGGCTGTTCTTCCTGATCCATTGGGTGAGGCTATCCTCTCTGATCCATTGTGTGAGGCTGTCCTCTCTGATCCATTGGGTGAGGCTGTCCTTCCTGATCCATTGGGTGAGGCTATCCTTCCTGATCCATTGGGTGAGGCTGTCCTCTCTGATCCATTGGGTGAGGCTGTCCTCTCTGATCCATTGGGTGAGGCTGTCCTTCCTGATCCATTGGGTGAGGCTGTCCTCTCTGATCCATTGGGTGAGGCTGTCCTCTCTGATCCATTGGGTGAGGCTGTCCTTCCTGATCCATTGGGTGAGGCTGTCCTCTCTGACCCATTGGGTGAGGCTGTCCTCTCTGATCCATTGGGTGAGGCTGTCCTCTCTGATCCATTGGGTGAGGCTGTCCTCTCTGATCCATTGGGTGAGGCTGTCCTCTCTGACCCATTGGGTGAGGCTGTCCTTCCTGATCCATTGGGTGAGGCTATCCTTCCTGATCCATTGGGTGAGGCTGTCCTCTCTGATCCACTGGGTGAGGCTGTCCTTCCTGATCCATTGGGTGAGGCTGTCCTCTCTGATCCATTGGGTGAGGCTATCCTTCCTGATCCATTGGGTGAGGCTGTCCTTCCTGATCCATTGGGTGAGGCTGTCCTCTCTGACCCATTGGGTGAGGCTGTCCTTCCTGATCCATTGGGTGAGGCTGTCCTTCCTGATCCATTGGGTGAGGCTGTCCTCTCTGACCCATTGGGTGAGGCTGTCCTCTCTGATCCATTGGGTGAGGCTGTCCTTCCTGATCCACTGGGTGAGGCTGTCCTCTCTGATCCATTGGGTGAGGCTGTCCTTCCTGATCCATTGGGTGAGGCTGTCCTCTCTGATCCATTGGGTGAGGCTGTCCTTCCTGATCCATTGGGTGAGGCTGTCCTCTCTGATCCATTGGGTGAGGCTGTCCTTCCTGATCCATTGGGTGAGGCTGTCCTCTCTGATCCACTGGGTGAGGCTGTCCTCTCTGATCCATTGGGTGAGGCTGTCCTCTCTGATCCATTGGGTGAGGCTGTCCTCCCTGATCCATTGGGTGAGGCTGTCCTCTCTGATCCATTGGGTGAGGCTGTCAATGGATCAGGAAGGACAGCCTCACCCAATGGGTCAGAGAGGACAGCCTCACCCAATGGATCAGAAAGGACAGCCTGCAACCAAGGTACATGCCCTTGACCGGAATCGAACCTGGGACCTTTCAGTCCGCAGGCCGACGCTCTATCCACTGAGCCAAACCAGTTTCGGCAGCTGTTTCACTTCTTACTAGCTATTCATGCAGGGGACATTGGCAATTTATTGCTCAATAGTGGGATTAATAAATAACTTTGCTTTTAAGTTAAGACTTGATTTCTTAAATTCATTTTTATTGGTGTGATAAATGTTGGTTTCTGTGACATTTAACAGGTTGATCAGTGTTGGTTCCTGTTAAATTTAAGAACTGTATTAAGAACACTTTTAAGAAGGTGATCTGGCCGAGGCCGGTTTGGCTCAGTGGATAGAGCGTCGGCCTGCGGACTGAAGGGTCCCGGGTTCGATTCCGGTCAAGGGCATGTACCTTGGTTGCGGGCACATCCCCAGTGGGGGGTGTGCGGGAGGCGGCTGATCGATGTTTCTCTCTCATCGATGTTTCTGACTCTCTATCCCTCTCCCTTCCTCTCTGTAAAAATCAATAAAAAAAAAAAAAGAAAAAAAAAAAGAAGGTGATCTGAACTTCTGAAAAAGGAAAAAGGATACACTTCAGTAAAGAATATGATCTTTTGCCTGGCCAGCGGGGCTTAGTGGTTGAGCGTTGACCTGTGAACTGGGAGGTCACTGTTAGATTCCGGTCAGGGCACATGCCTGGGTTGTGGGCTTGATGGTAGGGTGTGTGCAAGAGGCAGCCGATCAATGATTGTTTCTCATCATTGACATTTGTCTCTATCTCCCTCCTATTTCCTCTCTGAAATTGTAACCAGACAACCAAGAGGTCCGTGCTGCCTGTCCCTACTTGAGCCAATTAAGCAGAGACAGGGTTGAATTCTATATGAGCGTTTATTCCCATCCTGCCGGCAGCATGGGAGAGCAGTCGGTCACCCACAAAAATCTGCTCTGACCCCCCTTGCCAGTTGGCTGGTTCTATACACATGAGGGAGAAGATAGCTTTGTGCAGCTGCAAGCTGCAAGTGTAACATGGGAAGGGGAGGGTAGAGTCTGCAGTCCAGTCTTCAGGGGCTCAAAGTCTGGTAACAAGGTTGTTCGGGTCACTGAAGGAGGAACACAGGAGGCCAAAAGGGATAAAGAATTATGAATTTAGCCCTAACCGGTTTGGCTCAATGGATAGAGCATCGGCCTGCGGACTGAAAGGTCCCAGGTTCAATTCCGGTCAAGGGCATGTACCTTGGTTGCGGGCACATCCCCAGTAGGAGGTGTGCAGGAGGCAGCTGATCGATGTTTCTCTCTCATCGATGTTTCTAACTCTCAATCCCTCTCCCTTCCTCTCTGTAAAAAATTAATTAAAAAAAAAAGAATTATGAATTTATTAGGTCATCTGGATATCACCTGGGCTGAGCCCAAAAGTCCCGCCAGCTCCCAAAGACTGGGAGTCAGAGGTTTTTAAAGGACCCTAGGTGCGCTTTTTCTGGGTGGAGAATTCTCTGTGCGGGTCCGGATTCTGGGAAAATCCAGAAGGGAGAGCTTATGGTCTTAGCAAGTGGAATGTGGTCTAAGCAAGTGGAATGTCCATTGTGAAGTGGCCTGAAGGTCAGTTCCCAGGGATGGGAGTATCAATTCCATTATTTGATCAGACCTAACATCCAGCCTTTTTGTTACATGGAATAGGGACGAAGGTCATATCTTCTGTATTTACTTCCTGCTGAGGGGGACATTGAGATCACCGGGGAATGGACTTTGAAAGTAGTGGGCTGGACGAAGGGTCGCAGCAGCATTATTTCCCCAAGAGACTGGTTGGTGAAGCCCCGAAAACGGTCCTGTTGAGGGACTTGGGAGGTAGAAGCTGGTCCTGAGGCTGCCGCAGCGTCACTTGTCTGGTTTTGCTGCTTTTCTGGGCCTGGAGCTGAAATGCAACTGAGGCCTAGATGTGATCTGTAGGGAAGAAAAGATCAGGGGTCTTAGTTGCCTGACTAGTTATTGGCTGGGGGAGAGTAGGTTACCCTGGGGCCGAGGTTTTAGTTTCCTGAGTGTTGCCCCTTGCTAACATCCAGAGCTTTTTGGCCCAGTGAGTTCCTGGACCTGGACCTGGACCATCATCCTTGCTCTGGGAGGCATAGGGACAATGAGGCCTGGGCACAAAAGGAGGTTATGATGGTGTCTAGGGTGGTATTTCCTGAGTACAATTAGGGCTTGTAACTTGGTGGAGACAAACTGTTTTATAAATGTTAGTATTATGCCCTAACCGGTGTGGCTCAGTGGATAGAGCTTCGGCCTGCGGACTGAAAGGTCCCAGGTTCGATTCCGGTCAAGGGCACGTACCTTGGTTGCGGGCACATCCCCAGTTGGGGGTGTGGAGGAGGCAGCTGATTGATGTTTCTCTCTCATCAATGTTTCTAGCTCTCTATCCCTCTCCCTTCCTCTCTGGAAAAATCAATAAAAAATATTTTTAAAAAATGTTAGTATTACTAGGGCAAAAGCTGGAAGAATGAGAATTATGATAAATGGTCCGGTGGAAGGAAAGAGACATTACTTTGGAGGGCTGTAATCTAATATACCAAAATGAGGTTTAGCCTCAAATCATTTACTCTTAAGTGTCTGTGGTTGAGGGAAGAGAGGGATTTCTAGATGGTTGCAAACTGCTGTTTGACTGTCTCATTTTCCTGTTCTGCTTGTCCTGGCTTACTGGCCTGTGTCATTTTTATAACTTCCTTTTAACATCTCTCCCTACAAACCTTCTTTAACTTTCATGAACCTTCTTACAACTTTCACAGACATTCTTACAACTTTCACAAAGATTCTTAACAACTTTAACTCGCTTTCTTTTTCCTTCAAAATGCATGTCCATGCCTATGCCTTGTATTGTCAGCTCTTAGAAACCTTAATTGTCCAATGATTAGCAAAAAGTAAACAGCCAGCATTTCTTAGATTAGCATTTATGAACACACTTTATTTATTTTTATTTTTTTTAATTATATATATTTTATTGATTTTTTACAGAGAGGAAGGGAGAGGGATAGAGAGTTAGAAACATCGATGGGAGAGAAACATTGATCAGCTGTCTCCTGTACACCTCCTACTGGGGATGTGCCCGCAACCAAGGTACATGCCCTTGACCGGAATCGAACCCGGGACCCTTCAGTCCGCAGGCCGACACTCTATCCACTGAGCCAAACCGGTTAGGGTTGAACACACTTTAAATACACTCTTACTTTCAAGAAAATATGCCTTCAACAAAGTACAAGAGACCATCAGTAATAAAAGCCAAGAGCAGATGAATGAAAACTTGTCTAGCAATCAATGTTTCAGTATTTTATGTTATTTTAAAATATTTAGATGTATGTCATTTAACCCAGCGATGCTCCAAAGCCTTTAAGTTATCAAAAATTTGGAAAAATTATGTATAGACACATGAGGCTGGAGAAAAGGGGTGGGGGGGGTGCTGGGGATGAGGCCCCATAGACTGTCCTAGGACTGCAGTTTCTAGACCTCCAATTTCTTGGATTTAAAACTGCCCCATTTTTCCTTAGAGATAACATGCTAAAGTCTGGGTGATAATGAGTTGAGTTTCTCAAAGTAGCCAGACTGTTAAGTAAGGGGGGAAGGTGTGTGAGAAGGTGCTGAGGTGAGACCATGTTTTTTAGAGCATTAAAGGGGTGATAATGACCATTTTTTTTAGAGCAGTAAAGGGGGGATAATGCTGGCCTTGGGATCTGACGGCTCACTGATCTAACGGTCCCTTCATTGTGTCATAGAGGGGATTTGGGAGAAGTCTGAAGTTGGGAACCCAGAGGTGAAAGTATGCACAAGCCCAAGAAAGGAGACTATTTCTTTTATTTACTTTTTTAAAAATATATTTTATTGATTTTTTACAGAGAGGAAGAGAGAGGGATAGAGAGCTAGAAACATCGATGAGAGAGAAACATCGATCAGCTGCCTCTTGCACACCCCCTACTGGGGATGTGCCCGCAACCAAGGTACATGCCCTTGACAGGAATCGAACCTGGGACCCTTCAGTCCGCAGGCCGACGCTCTATCCACTGAGCCAAACCGGTTTCGGCAAGGAGACTATTTCTTGTTTAGAGGAGGGGACAGTCATGGAGGAGATAAGCAGATAAGGTGTTTACAGTCCAAGGAATGGCTGGGCCTTGTGGGGTGTGAGAGGGAAATGGAGGTAGGTGACTGTGGTTTAGGACAACTGAGCTTTATGAGGGGATGCCTGGTAGCCTTGGCCGGGCATCGAGGCAGAAGGAGAAAAGAGTGAATGGGGGTATTTAGGAAGATGCAGTGTAGACGTGAGGTGGCTAATGGCTGTGAGACTGATCCGTCAACCCCCATCATAGAGGCTGAGGAGGGGCAAGGGTTCCAGCCAATTCGGGAGGGCAGAATAAGTGGCCAATGTGTCAGTTAAAAAAGATCTGCTTACCTGCCCCCACAATCATCATCTGAGGCTCTGTTCCGGTGATGTAAGTCTGGGGGGCCCTGTCAGGCCCGGGGCAGTGCCAGTCTTCAGTGGCCAGTCCCAGGAGGTCTGGGAGCTCCAGACTGGATCCAGAGGGCGGCCTTGCTGAGGTCTGACCTGGAGGGGCCAGACTACAGTCTGATTTCCAGTGGCCTTCCCTTCCGCACCTTGGGCAGGGCCCAGGCGAGGGGGTATGGGGTCTGAGCAGGACTTGGTCCAGCGTCCTTCATTGTTGCATCTGAAGCATGGGCCCAGAGGAGGCTTTAGTTCCTGACTTCACCTGGTTGGAAGACTGACATTTGGTTTGGGCTTCATGCGAATGGTGGCTAGGAGCTGGAAGGCCTACTCTGGGCCTTGGCCTGATCTCACCTTTGTTTTTAGATTTGGGTCTCCTCGTCTCTTTTTTATTTTTTTATTTTTATTTTTATTTTATTGATTTTTTACAGAGAGGAAGAGAGAGGGATAGAGAGCTAGAAACATCGATGAGAGAGAAACGTCGATCAGTTGCCTCCTGCACCCCCCCCACTGTGGATGTGCCCGCAACCAAGGTCCATGCCCTTGACCGGAATCAAACCCAGGACCCTCCAGTCCGCAGGCCGACGCTCCATCCACTGAGCCAAACCGGTTTCGGCTCCTCGTCTCTTATTAAAGACCTTAATCCTTTGCACGCGCTTGCTTTTTTCTCGATTCCTTTATTCTACTCGGGATTTAATTTTTTAAATACCCCAGATTTTACAAAGCGCGGCAGTAGAATAAAAAACTAGGAGTTTCTTTTCATACAAACTTATTTATTTGGATTTTTTTATATTTCAAATTATTGATACATTCAAAGAGTAATTTTAATCTCGACATCCAAGTGCAAAAGGTTAAAGGCCAGGTAAACAAGGTCTTTTTGAGGGGTTTGTGGACCTGTGTCTATTTTTTGACGTTTGTGGCGTATGTTGGGGATGATGAGGATATAAAGTGGGTGTTCAGAAGAAGAGCTCCTTGTGGGGAGGTGGAGTCTGAGGAGGTAAATTTCTGTAAGGCCTCTGTGAGGTGGAAGAGAGAGAGCTGGGTTTTCATTGGGGCCTTGAACGATTTCATTGTTTGTCCTAATTGACCGCAATACCCTCTGTTCTTGTAATACCCTCTGTCCTTGTTACCTCCCTCAGGGGTAGAATGGATACAGCAATAGAAGAGGCTGTTGAGAAGGGTGGTCTTCGGGTGGCCCAAGAGCAAGTGTTAGGTGGGAAAGGGCTGTTGTGGAGCTTGTATGCTGTGCAGGTCCGGATTCTGGGAAACTTCAGGGGGAGAGATAATGGCCTTAGCCAGGGGAATGTGGTCTAAGCAAGTGGAATGTCCATTGTGAAGTGGCCTAAAGGTCAGTTCCCAGGGGAGGGGGTATCAACTCAATTATTTTATTTCTTTTTAAGATATATTTTATTGATTTTTTACAGAGAGGAAGAGAGAGGGATAGAGAGTTAGAAACATCGATGAGACAGAAACATCGATCAGCTGCCTCCTGCACACCCCCTACTAGGGATGTGCCCGCAACCAAGGTACATGCCCTTGACCGGAATCGAACCTGGGACCCTTGAGTCCGCAGGCCGACGCTCTATCCACTGAGCCAAACCGGTTTCGGCTCAACTCAATTATTTGATCAGACCTAACATTCCCCTTGGAAATCTGTCATTCTGCCTCAGTCAGCCAGGCCTCGGGTCCCATCTTGTCCCTCCCCAGGCGTCACTTGCTGGGCCACGACACCCTTATTCACCAAGGTCATTGGCTGGGATGCTGGTACTGTCCTGGGCGGTTGAGAAAACTACATTACCCAGAAGGTACTGCACTCGTGTGGGCGGCGCTAAAGGGCATTTTGGTGTCTGCGCATCCACTTAAGGTGGGACTTCCTGCATCCTCCTCCTGGGGGTCATTTTGACCTCCTCAGTCTCTTTAAGGACTCAGGCTTCAGCTCGCAGGTAGTGAGTAGGAGGAGGCCAGGGTGGCAGCTTCCCCGCTGCGGAAGGTGGTTTTGAGGATTGTTGAGCCCCAGCAGGCATGTGTGGGGGCCCTGTGCCTCCCAGACGCCTCTCTATTTTCAGGGTTCACTTAGACTGACCCCATTTTTTTTTAAATTTCTTTATTGATTAAGGTGTCACATATTTGTCCTCATCCCCCCATTCCCATCCCACACCACTCCCCACAGATGCCCCAACCCCCTGTTGAACTTAACCATTGGTTAGGCTCATATGCATGCACACAAGTCCTTTGGTTGATCTCTCCCCCCTCCCCCCACCCTCCCCTATCCTCCCTCTGAGGCCGATAGTCCGATGGATGCCTCCTTGTTTCTGGTTCTGTTCTTGTTCATCAGTCTATGTTGTTCATCATTTCCCCTAGATGAGCGAAATCATGTGTCACTAGAGATATACTTATAAGAACCGAATGTGAGATGAGCAATAATAGTTATGTTGACAGGCAAATGAATCAGTCTGTAGTGAGTTTCTTTCTGGACCAACAGTTCTTTTGAGACCCAATTTCAATGTCCACCAGTTCCTCATGTGTACATGTCGGCACTGACCCCTCAGCTCTGGATGGTGGACAAATGGTGGTAATGCAGGTCCGACTCCCTCTGGTTTGGGACTGACCCCATTTAACCCTCCAGTGTCCAGTGCTGACACCTCTCAGGTCTTTCAGCCCAGATTGCAGCATCCAGAAAAGTGAGTTGCTGGTGGGTAACCTAGGGTGTGATGGGGAAAAGAGGGCGCGATGGTGTGACTGATCAGAAAGGATTCAGGAAACCCAGGCCTGTTCTGTGTCTAAAGGCAACAACAACAAAAAATGAGGTAAAATTTCGTGTGTGGAGTTTTTCTTTCATTCTCAGGAGGGTGGGGCCATTGATGGCATTAAAAAAAGAGGGTCATTGTCCGAGGTAGGGTTTTCTTTTTTTTTCTTCTTCTTTTTTTGTTCTCCATTTATTAAGGTGTTACATATGTGTCCTTATCCCCCCTTTCTCCCCCACACCCCTGCTCTTGCCCTCACCCCCCTGGTGTCTGTGTCCATTGGTTTGCTTATATGCATGCATACAAGTCCTTTGGTTGATCTCTCCCCCTTACCCCCACCCTCCCCTACCTTCCCTCTGAGGTTTGATGGTCTGATTGATGCTTCTCTGTCTCTGGATCTGTTTTTGTTCATCAGTTTATGTTGTTCATTATATTCCACAAAAGAGTGAGATCATGTGGTATTTGTCTTTCTCTGACTGACTTATTTTGCTTAGCATAATACTTTCCAGGTCCGAGGTAGGGTTTTAAACTTTCCCCAAAGCAGCTCAGAAGAAAAGCAGACCAGAAGAGAGCATAGCAGTTAGGGACAGGAAGGAGAGGTCATTTGAAGATAATGTAAGTGGCAAGAGTGTGCACTGAGGACTCAGGCTTCTCAAGGTCACCTGGCTCTTGGGCTGGGCAAGGGCACTGAGCAGGCTGAGCACATGGATCCTGACGGTGGTTGCCAGACTCTCCACACACCTTTAGTTTCCACATGTGCCTGCAAATGCACAACCACTTTGGGTTACTGGTTTGCGGAGCTTATTTCAGGGACTCACACTCTTAGGGCTTCTGAGATAGTGGTGTCCTGGGACTGTCCAGCCACTCCTCCGGCCGTTGGAGCAAGGACTTGGAACAGACACTAGGCCCAGAATCATAAGGCCTCAACTAATCCAGTGGATTGTGGGTGAGTTCCTCCCAGGCGTAGGATTCAGAATGTGCAAAGGCTTGGTGTGAAGACTGAGCTGGTTCAGGCACTGGCAGGAACCTTGAAAAAAATAATGTATAGATGTAGAAAGAAAGGGAGAGGGGAGCCGAAACCGGTTTGGCTCAGTGGATAGAGCGTCAGCCTGTGAACTGAAAGGTCCCAGGTTCGATTCCGGTCAAGGGCACGTACGTTGGTTGCGGGCACATCCCCGGTGGGGGCGTGCAGGAGGCAGCTGAGCAATGTTTCTCTCTCATCGATGTTTCTAACTCTCTATCCCTCTCCCTTCCTCTCTGTAAAAAATCAATAAAATATATTAAAAAAAAAAAAAAAAAAAAGAAAGGGAGAGGGAAAGAGACAGAGAACGTCCATGAGCAAGAAACAAGGATCCGTTGCCTTCTGCATGACAACTGCTGGTGATCCAGCCTGACCAGTACTGGTACCTGCGACCTCTCAGTACATGGGTCAATGCTCAACCAACTGAGACACATCAGCCAGGATTGTAGATCACTTTACTATCGGAAATCATGGTCAGGATGATAGTAGTAGTAGTAGCTCAGAAGGGACAGCGTGAGCTTAAGGACTGGCTTTAATGCTGGGGCCCCCGTTTGTGGGAGGCGGAGGTCACAACACAGCAAAGGACAGAAGTTATCATGTAGAGATAATGATTTTGAAGTGGCCAAGGCCTTTAAAAGACAAGTGGACTGAGATGAACTGGAGGCAGAACAAGAATTTAAACAAAATGAGACTAGGGCTGGTACATTTTAACTTCTCTAAAGGGATTTTGTGCCTTAACCGGTTTGGCTCAGTGGATAGAGCGTCGGCCTGCAGACTCAGGGGTCCCGGGTTTGATTCCGGTCAAGGGCATGTACCTTGGTTGCGGGCACATCCCCAGTAGGGGGTGTGCAGGAGGCAGCTGATTGATGTTTCTCTATCATCGATGTTTCTAACTCTTTCTCCCTCTCCCTTCCTCTCTGTAAAAAATCAATAAAATATATTTTTTAAAAAATAAATAAATGAAAAATAAAGGGATTTTGTTGTGACCCTTGGTGTGGCCTGGCTGTGGGGAGTTGCAGTCAGTCTTGTGGATTAGCTTAGCGGCTTGAGTGGTCATCTGTGAGACTCACTGGGCATGGTGCAGAGGGCCATCGGGGCTGGGACTTGAGTGAAGGTTAAGTGAGAGTTGTGGCTGTGAACTGGAAGGGACATCAAGTGCAGCATCCAGGAGGTGGCCTCTGGATATCTGAGATCTGAGATTGTCCTTAACCTTTTGCACTCGGATGTCGAGTGTGAACTCGACACGGTTAAGCATCAGGTAGCCCATCTCCTTCCCTCCCTCATCCTCTCCTTTATTTGGGCTTTCTTACATTTAAAAATAAGTTGTATGAAAGGAGAACTCATGTTGTTTTGTTCTAACTCCACGCTTGTGAAATCGAGGTATTTAAAAAATTAAATCGATTTAGAATAAAGGAATCGAGAAAAGCAAGAGAGTGCCAAGGGTTAATAGTTGAAGTTGAAGGAAAAAACCCAGTCAGGAAAGAGGCCTTCATAACAGGACTCAAGGTGCCTCTATGAGTGTAGACTATCAGTGTCTGGGCAATCCTTGGTCCTGTTGGAATTTGGCAAGCATTCTCTGGACCACACTTGCTGAGTAATAGTAAGAGGCCAAGGAGATGACTATGGGGGCGGGGTCTGTGGAAGTGC
The DNA here is from genome assembly GCA_030846915.1 of Cnephaeus nilssonii. Taxonomy (NCBI): domain Eukaryota; kingdom Metazoa; phylum Chordata; class Mammalia; order Chiroptera; family Vespertilionidae; genus Cnephaeus; species Cnephaeus nilssonii. Next base: position 4,028,123 of record JAULJE010000025.1, on the reverse strand, counting down.
GGGTGTGAGAGAGATGTGGTAGAAAGAGTGATGTGCACTTGGAGAGGGAGTGTGGCTTCATGGCCACAGGTCCCTGACCTTGACATAAGAGTGGATGAAGGGCGAGTCCATTTCTGGTGGAGTCTGGATGATACAATAGGGGGTTTCAGGAAGTGGACTCTGTGTGTCACAGCCAGTGGGATGAGTGGGAGGCCCACACGTGGGCAAGTGCCTTTGATCAGAATCAAACCCGGACTCTCAATTCCACAGGCCGCTGCTCTGTCCGCTGAGCCAAACCTGCTAGGTCTGGCCCAGGCCTTTAAAAGATGAGGGCACATGAGGTGAATTGGAGGCCGAAGCGTAATTCAAACAAGGTGAGATTGGGTTGGGACATATTTATTTTACTAAACACTCACCAGGACTTTGTTGGGACCCTCGGTGTGGCCTGGCTGTGGGGAGTTACAGTCATCTTGTGGATTAGCTTAGAGGCTTGAGTGGTCATCTGTGAGACTCACTGGGCATGGTGCAGAGGGCCACGGCTGGGACTTGAGTGAAGGTTAAGTGAGAGTTGTTGGCTGTGACTGGTGAAAGGACATCAAATGCAGTACCAGGGGAGGTGGCTCTGGATATCTGAGACTGACTGTGGTTCTTCATAGGTTAGATTGAAGGAAAAAACAGTCATGGACAGAGACCTTCATAGCAGGACTCAAGGCTGCCTCTATGAGTATAGACTTCAGAGTCTGGGCAGTATTGATCCTGTTGGAATTCGGCAAGCATTCTCTGGACCACACATGCTGAGTAATAAGTAAGAGGGTGAGGAGATGATTATAGGGGGCTGGAAATGTAGGCGTGCAGGTGTGAGAGAGGTGTGGTACAAAGAGTGACATGCACTTGGAGAGGGAGTGTGAATTCATGGCCAGAGTGCCCTGCATTGACATAAGAGTGAATGCAGCCGAAACCGGTTTGGCTCAGTGGATAGAGCGTCGGCCTGCGGACTCAAGGGTCCCGGGTTCGATTCCGGTCAAGGGCACGTACCTTGGTTGCGGGCACATCCCCAGTAGGGGGTGTGCAAGAGGCAGCTGATCGTGTTTCTCTCTCATCGATGTTTCTAACTTTCTATCCCTCTCTCTTCCTCTCTGTAAAAAATCAATAAAATATATTTTTTAAAAAATCAAGCTTTAAAAAAAAAAAGTGAATGCAGGGCGAGTCTATATGTGGTGGTGTCTGGATGATAAAATAAGGAAAATTTTAGGGTTATTGTCTGAAAAGAGGGGTGTTTTGGTGCTACCTGCCAGGTACATAGCTTAGATGCCATTTATCTACCCACCTACCTTTTGTTGTTGGGGGCTAATAACACTGATTGTTTAGGAATGAGATCGCATACATCAGTGTTCCCAGGCTTGAAACTCTCCACTGGCATGGGTAAGGGAGAAGGGGAGAGAGAAATGGATATGGAGGTGGTAATCAGTAATTTTGGAAAATAAGGTAATTAGGAAACAAGCTGTCCTCGCCGGGCAAATTGTATTACCTTTGAAGTTGTGCCTCTGGGAATGAAGCGGTGTGAGAGAAGTGTTGTTCAAAGAACTATGTGCAGCAATGGCCTCAACACCTTAGGATTAGGGTCAAGAGGGTGAAGTGTGATGCCATGTTTTTGGAGTCTTTGAGGAACAATCTGAGGGACTACATACAGGGTATTGCCGGACAAGACCGGTATCAAATCACTCACACTCTCTTTATGGCCAACATCTCTTCCTACCCTATGTTTTGACACCCACTCTATTGTCACGAGCGCGTGCGGTGTACATGTGAAGCCCATTGCTCAGGTGTCTTCTATCTGCTCAACTGCCTTTATTGTTGTGGGAAGATAAAAATATCAGTAGGAATATAAGAAGACAGTGGCTTTCATGGAATGAAGGCCTGGTATCTCCTCTGGTGTGTGGAGTCGAGAGAGCTGATGGATATTGAGGGTGGGGAGTATGACAGACTTGGAATCGTAGGAATGAATCTAATCATAGGCTGAACTGTCCCCATTATGCAGGATATGAACTTTGAGGACGTGGCCATTGTCTTCTCTCAGGAGGAGTGGGGGCTCCTTGATGAGCCTCAGAGACGTCTCTACTGCGATGTGATGCTGGAAGTGTTTGCACTTGTATCGTCTGTAGGTAAGTTCTTCGCATTCAACCAGTGTCCTGAGGTGACGTCCTCTCTTCCTTTATTCCTCAGATATAGCTTTTTCTCTCCTACAGCAGACCATGGGCTCTGCTCATTTCCCCCACTGTCCTGTTAAATGTGCTGTGGCTGCCATGGGTGAGGTCTGGTCAGAGCCCTGAGTGATAGACTCCACAAACGTCCCTAATGCTAGTTGTCTCTGAAAGTGCAGGGTGTGTCTGGGAGTCAGGAATCTAAGTCAGCTTAATGGGTCCCACCTGCTGTTCCTCTCCCTGGCAGGGTGACTATGTCCAGATCCATGGCTTCCATTTCTACCTCCTTCCTCCAGGCAAAGGTCCTTGGTGACTGCCTGTGCCAGGTTATGGTCTTTACTTCCATGAACCTTGAGCTGTTCTTACAAGATAACACTTCAATTGTTTGTCATATTACCTTCTATAAATATTATTGCAAGTCAAATTGCTCTAGGCCAGTGCTGGCTGCTCATCTCTGTGGTCTTTCATTAATACTTGGAATATTTATGTCGTACGTATTTGTAGAGAAGAATGTGCAGGGATAACCCTGGTTTTTTTCAGAGGTTGGTCTCAAAAGAGGCCTGGCCCGATGAAACCGGTTTGGCTCAGTGGATAGAGCGTCGGCCTGCGGACTGAAGGGTCCCAGGTTCGATTCCGGTCAAGGGCATGGACCTTGGTTGCAGGCACATCCCCAGTGAGGGTTGTGCAGGAGGCAGCTGATCGATGTTTCTCTCTCATCGATGTTTCTGGCTCTCTATCCCTCTCTCTTCCTCTCTGTAAAAACTCAATAAAAATATTAATAAAAAAAAAAAAAAAAGAGGCCTGGCCCTGTTGAGTTGCAGCTGTGGGCTAGATATGGCATAAGGGTGGTGCTTAGGTGACACCAAGCACCTGCTCATTTCCAACGGTGTTTAGGTACCAGTACCATGGGCAATAGCACATTTCTGCCTTTTCTCTGCCATACTTGATACTGTGCTGGCTTGTCATTTCACCTGTGACCTCCTGGCCTTTGACTACCTTCACCGTTGTGACCTTTTTTCATCACCTGTTCCTCTGCATCGCTCCCTCTGCAGTATTCTCCAACATTGACCTGCACATGTGATATGAGATGCACATACATGCTTAAGTAGTTCTCGAACACCAGCTACTAATTTATGGAATATTATTTGGAATAAGACATACTCATATTTCAGCACAGCTTGCCCATGTCACCAGCAGACAAGCCATGCTGAACACTGTTAGCAGAAGAATGAGCTGACAGTCCTGCTTCTCTTCCATGTGGCGCTTGCCATGTGTGTGTCATATTTCGTTTGAGGTCTTCCTTGTTTTGTGATCTTCAGTAGCCCAGACCTTCAGGGAAGCATCTTATAAATCCTTCCTACAGATCTTTTATTGTCAGACAGTTGCACGGAACCAGCGTGTTATGTGCAAGACAGTTTTCTAAAAGGACTTCCATCTGTCACCACAGCATTCATTTCCTCACCATTTTACTGTTTTCAGGTTGTTGGCATAAAACGGATGAGGAGGAGGCCAATTCTGAGCAGAGTGAATATGTCCCAGGAGAGTCACAGGTCAGGGCTTTTAAGACAGCTCCAGCCACCCAGAAGACCCATCTGTGTAAGTGGTGTTTCTCAGTCTTAAAAGATCTTTTGCACCTGACTGAGTTACAAGAAGCCTATTTTGATCAGAAAGCCTTCACTGACGCATTTGTGAGAGACAGCTGTTTCAGTGCAAACCCTCGCCAGGAACAGAGAGATGCCTGGAAAGAAGATATGGACAGGACGTCATTTGTGTCCCAGTGCAGCTTTTACTTTACACGGGTGCCTTCAACCCCTAGGGAGGTTGGGAAAGACTTGCCAGCCATGTCAGACATTCTCCAGCACCAGGATACTTTTAACCCTGGGGAGCCACAGAGTGGTAGTGAGATTCCACAGGAATTTCTCAGAGGAAGAAGTCATGATGAGTGGGGTGAATGTGAAAGAACTTCCAGCCACAACCAGAAAGTTGTTCAACATCAGGGTGTCTGCTCCAGAGAAGTGAATTACGAGTGTAACAAATGTGGGAAAGCTTTTAGAGAAATCTTTAACCTCATTCATCATAGAAGTGTTTACACTGCAGAAAAGCCATATGAGTGTAGGGATCGTGGGAAGCCCATCATCCTGAGGTCCAAACTCATTCAACAACACAAAGTCCACACTGGAGAAAAGCTGTCTGAGTGTCGTGATTGCAGGAAGTCCTTCAATCAAAGCAGTACCATCACTCCACACCAGAGAGTTCACACTAGTGCAAAACCGTATGAGTGTAGTGAATGTGGGAAGTCTTTTACCTGCAATAATCACCTCCTTATCCACAAGACAGTTCACACTGGAGAAAAGCCATGTGAGTGTAGTAACTGTCGAAGTCCTTTAGGCATAGCAGTACCCTCACTCAACCGCAGAGTGTTCATAGTGGAGAAAAGCCCTATGAGTGTTCTGATTGTGGAAAGTCCTTCAGTAAAAGCAGTAACCTCACTCGACACCAGAGTATTCACAGTGGCGCAAAACCTTATGAGTGTAGTGAATGTGGGAAATCTTTTACCCGCAATAGTCACCTTCTTATGCACAAGAGAATTCACACTGGTACAAAACCTTATGAGTGTAGTGACTGTGGGAAATCGTTTACCCGCAAGAATAACCTCCTTATCCACAGGAGAGTTCACACTGGTGTAAAGCCATATAAGTGTAGTGACTGTGGGAAGTCATTTACACACAGTTATATCCTCATTCAACACCACAGGGTTCACAGTGGAGAAAATCCGTATGAGTGTAGCGATTGTGGGATGTCCTTCCAAAAAAGGTCTAACCTCAGTGAACACAACAGAGTTCACACTGGTGAAAAGCCCTATGAGTGTTCTGATTGTGGGAAGTCCTTCAGTAAAAGCAGTAACCTCACTCGACACGAGAGAGTTCACAGTGGTGAAAAACCTTATGAGTGTAGTGAATGTGGGAAATATTTTAGTCGGAAATACAGCCTAGATAGACACTTAAGACTTCACACTGCAGAAAAGCCTTCAGTATGCAGGGAATGACATATTTTTTCACTCCATTTTACAACACTGAAGGAGACTTCTACAGACCCATTTAGCTGATATTAAACGCTTTTTATCAGAACATACACTGTGCCGGATTCCTCATAAGTTTCAGGTATAAGTGAGCCTTTAAAATATTGCATTGCACTTGCTATCCTACCCAGGCCTACTACCTAATTGATGTCACAGTGAGTATATCCGGCTGAAGTGAATTCACTTCTACCACCTGGTTCACCCGAACGTTGTGCCTCTCGGGGGAAGTCATTTATGCAGTTCTCTACCTTCATTCAACATCAGAGCATTCACGCTGGAGAAAAGCTATATGTGTGCACTGATTGTGGGAAGTCCTGTGTACTCAGAAAAAAATGAATTCTGTATTCTTACTTGTGTTTGAGGAAATGATGAGAATTCCGAGATCTTGGGATCCTCACTCCTTTGTCTCTGACTAAGGAGTGGACCTAACCATCGTTTCCCCCAGACCACCACCCTAAGATGCGCTATGCCTTTCCGGTACATTGTGCTTCTCACATGGTGCTGTGATGAATTTTTTCAGGGAGTTATTCACCAACATGCAAACCACTTGCTGTATATGGCTCTGGTTTATGATCTTTTCATAAAGGTGCTTTTTGCATTTGTACCTTTTAATTTGTTGGTTTTATTCTTCTGCCCGGGATGAATTCAAAGCACAGTTGTCATCTTGTCAGCATGTAGAGGTGAACAGATATTGTGGGGACCCCAGACTTTCAGTGCCTCTGAAGGGACATCATGATGGCAGAAAATCACTCTTTGTCCAATATTTGCTTATTTTGCATTTCTGCCCAAAGTCTTCAAAGCAAAACTGCAGGACTTAATGGTTCTGATTTGCAGCCTGGTACCTCTATTATTGGTGAAGTCAAAGGTCACCCTGAAGAGAAGGTCTTTGTTGTGCTTCTGTGAACAATATGAATTATATTCTTTGTTCACAGTATGTCTGACATAAGTCTCAGCAAATGATCCATGTGTCATGACGTACTAAATTTCATAGGCTGGTATCATTTGTTGTAAGAATCTGAGGGTTAGGTGCAACCATAATTAGGACAGAAGCACTGCTTCAATAGTGAATGGGAGAGACTGCAGTACATTGGTTAAAAAATGCCTCTTTTGAATGTTTTCCACAAATTTTCGAGGGCCTGTGACTTGTGGGATGTTTGTGTACAGACATTCTCAGAACCTGCATAACTTTCTTGTGGCTGAAGTCATTGGTAGAGCTAATAGTCTTACGGTGTTGTTTCTGCTGGCCCTTTTAGGGTGTTCACCTCAAGATTTATGCTCAACAGACAGGATCTAAAAGGTAGAGGAAGGATAATACTGTAATCAATCCTAAGTTGTATGTTTTGTAACCAGTCAGCATCCCTGTTGATTCTGCTGGCAAAAGTCTTCAATGCTTGCCAATATTTGCTGCCACTGAGGCAAGGCTATTCCACCTAAGATATGAGAACTGACATGCAAAAAAACTGCAATTTTCTTGTGTGTTCTGTTTGGTGAGCTTTGATGTACATATAAAGCTGTGAAGCCGTCGCACATGAAACAAACTTACCTGTCAACAGTATACATGGTGGAGCAAAAACAGGTTTACAGGTGTGAGCACCCAAAATAGTTTATTTTTAAAACATTTTTTATTGATTCTTTTTGGGAGATAGGAAGGGAGGGAGAAAGAGAGAGAAATGTATATGTGAGAGAGATTTGCTGCCTCCTGCACACCCCCTCCTGGAGTTCAAGAATCTGGAATAGATCTAGTGAACTTTAAGGGTCAGGGTTGATGCCCAACCAACTGAACAACACTGGTCAGGTCACAGTATATTCTTGTATTAATATTATTAACTAGTGGCCCGGTGCACGAAATTCATGCGGGGGGGGTGTGTGTCCCTCAGCCCAGCCTGCACCCTCTCCAATGTGGGACCCCTCGAGGGATGTGCGACTGCCCGTTTAGGCCTGATCCCGGTGAGATCGGGCCTAAACGGGCAGTCAGACATCCCCCTCACAATCCAGGACTGCTGGCTCCCAACCACTCACCTGCTTGATTGCCCCTAACTGCTTCTGCCTGCCAGCCTGATCACCCCCTAACCACTTCCCTGCCAGCCTGATCCACACCTACTGCTCCCCTGCTGGCCCTAACTGCCCTCTCCTGCTGGCCTGGTCACCCCTAACTGCCCTCCCCTGCTGGCCTGGTCACCCCTAGCTGCCCTCCCCTGCTGGCCTGGTCACCCCTAGCTGCCCTCCCCTGCCGGCCTAGTCACCTCTAACTGTCCTCCCCTGCAGGCCTGGTTGCCCCCAACTGCCTTCCCCTGCCGGCCTGGTTGCCCCCAACTGTCCTCCCCTGCTGGCCTGGTCACCCCTAACTGCCCTCCTTTGCCAGCCTGGTTGCCCTTAACTGCCTTCCCCTGCGGGTCTGGTTGCCCCTAACTGCCCTCCCCTGCTGGCCTCATTGCCCACAACTGCCCTCCTCTGGTGGCCATCTGTGGCGGCCATCTTGTGTCCACATGGGGGTGGCCATCTTTGGCCACATGGGGGTGGCCATCTTGTGTGTTAGAGTGACGATCAATTTTCATATTACCTCGTTATTATATAGGATTATTGTATTTTATGCCATACCAACAGCTCTAAACCTGCTTTTCGCACACCCTATATTTGCCTCTTGCCCTTTAATAATCTCTGCCTTCCCCGGCCCTCCATAGAGGCATTGTTTTCCTTCCATTACAACATATTCATATTTTTCATAATTTTAAAGGCACTAGAAGGTGTGTACTCTTTAACAAATATTGGTTTCCTTCATGCTGCACTGTTATTTTGCTATTCAACACTAATGCTTATGTGAATAGTTAATTATTTTATTTCTGTGTAGTAGCGTGTTCTGTGAATTACCATTTTATCTATTGATCTGTCTATGATTTTGGTCATTTCCATGTTTGGGGTATTATATAAATAAACCTGTTGGGAATATTTGTGTTCACTTCTCTATATAGGTATATGTTTTACTTATCAAACTGTTGTTATGTAGGTGAATGCTTCACATGGTAAGATATGTGGAACTGTGATCTAAAATGGCCATTCCCTTTGGCTTCACACCCACTCACAGGAATGAAAATTCCAGTACTTCAGCAACCCTGTCAGCACATGCCCTGGTTAATCTTTTTAAATACTAACATTGTAAATGAGCAGAGTATTAACTCACTTTTGTTTTAATTCCGTTTACCTAAGAATTTTTGCTGGTGAGTATTTTTTCCTACATTTTATTTACACTGCCTTTATCATATTTGTTAAAATGTCTGCTCAGAATCTTTTACCGATTTTTAAAATGAATTTATCATTCTAACCAGTAGGAGGACCATGCAGAATTTAAGACCTGTTTGAAGTTCACTCATCCCTCAGTGTCTCAAGTGACTTCTTTGCTCTATGCAACCAGAGGTGTTGAATATTGGAACGGACATTGTTTTACAAGTTTTATTCTATGTACAATTTAAACTCATTTGTACCATAAACTTACAGGTTTAGTCTGCATTGCTAACATTCTACAGCACTCTTTTTTAAGTCTAAGCGTTCAATCAGACATTAAGTGAAGAGTCTAGGTTTCTAATCTTTATTAATTTTCCTATTGTAAATACTCTCATCATGGTTAGTTTCAAAGTGCCAAAATGATGGCACTGAACATAGACATGAAAATATAGTTCAGTAGCAAATCGTTATATTTTATTTCCAACTTACTGACACAATAGGTACAAATATGCTCAAGAACATTCATATTAAAACAGTAAAATAAGTTGGGAAGTGGCTAGTTTTAAACATTTTTTAAACGTTAAGTGTAATTGATTTGAAACATACATTCATATATATATATATTTTAATATATTTTTATTGCTTTCAGAGAGGAAGGGAGAGGGAGAGAAAGATAGAAACATCAATGATGTGAGAGAATCACTGATTGGCTGCCTCCTGCACGCCCCCCACTGGGGATCGAGCCCACAACTCAGGCATGTGCCCTTGACCAGAATCGAACCCAGGACCCTTCAGTCTGTAGGCTGACACTCTATCCACTGAGCCAAACTGGCCAGGGCTTAAAATATATTTTTATTGCTTTCAGAGAGGGAGAGATGGAAACATCAATGATGAGAGAGAATCATTGATCAGTTGCTTCCTGCACGCCCGCTACTGATATGGAGCCCGCAGATTGAGAACATTCCACGGCCAGGAATGGAACCATGACCTGGTTTATATGTCAAACACTGAGTGACACCCACCGAACTCTATCATGTGTTTACATATTTGATGTTTCCGTCCGTACATGTCTGCATCTCTTAAACTAAATTTCTCCCGTCTTTTTCAGGGCTTCCTTCTTGGCATAAAAAAATTACTCATCAAGAATATAATCCACCGTTGTACCTTATTTCAAACATATCCATATGAAAAAAAACACTTATGAAAGCCATGCATCCTATTCTAGCCTTCCCTTACTATTTGTAATGATGGTCATTGTATCTATCTATTCTCAGGTGGTTTTTCTTAAAACTACGGGTATTTGGGGCCCTGGTAAAGTAGCTCAGCTAGTAGAGCATCATCTCAATAACACGTAGTTTGCGGGTGCATGCTGGGTCAGGGCACATAGAAGAATCAAACAACGAAGGTACACATTAGTGGAACGACAGATGGATGTTTCTCTCTTTCTCCAAATTTTTCTCCCCCTCACATCAAGAACTTAGTGTTGTTCTTCTTCTCATCCAATTAGTTACAACATGTTAACATCAGCACAGACCAGATACACAGTGAGGGAGAGAGAACAGGAGGCGAGGTGCCTCTATTGGTGTGGCTGTTGGGGAACTGGGGCTGAGCTGCACCCTCACCTGCAGGGGATGACGACACGTTTGCTCCCTAAGACTGACACCTGAGGGGCTGGGAAAAGCTCTGAGCCTGGACATGCCCCTTTGTGGCCTCTGCCCCTTCCAGCCAGTGGTTGAGATGGGGCTAATTTGGATTCAGGGGGTTAAGAAGCCCCGATGCCTCTCAGGCTGGGAGCAGCGGTGGCTACTGAGCGGGTGGGTGTGGGCAGGAAAAAGGCCAGGGAAGTTGCCAGGGAGAGCTGGTGCTGGGCCAATGTGTGTGGTTCTGAGGGCCTCTCTAGTCCCAGTTCAGGCTGGTGGCCCCTCTGTTCTTTGGGGCCATGGTGAGTGGGAAATGGAGCAAGCGCTGCTGCTGGAGTTCCCTGGGGGTCATGACCTGGAAGTCAGCACGTGCTCCAAGAACACCTGTGACCCAGGCAGGGCCAACCCCGTCCGCGGTAATGAAGTGCTGCGGCCATTGCCCTGCCCATGGAGGGAGAGGAGCTGCATGCAGAGGCCGATTCCCTCTCTGCCCAGCAAGCGGGGTTGGCAGGATGCTGAGCCAGGAGGTCCTCTCCTGGGCTGCAAATGTCTTAAAGTTAAGCCACTGAAAGAGGTTTATAAATCTAGAGAGAGAAAGGGGTCCTCATGTTTCCTTATTGGGTAAATACCCACCCTGGCCTGGACAGGGTGCCTCAATGGTAAGAGCATCAGCTCAAACACCTGAAGGGTGGACAATTAGATTCCCTGTCAAGGGCATGTACATGGGTTGCAGGTTTATTTATTTATTTTTTAAAATATATTTTTATTGATTTTTTTACAGAGAGGAAGGGAGAGGGAGAGAGAGTTAGAAACATCGATGAGAGAGAAACATCGATCAGCTGCCTCCTGCACACCCCCACTGGGGATGTGACCACAACCAAGGTACATGCCCTTGACCGGAATCGAACCTGAGACCCTTCAGTCCGCAGGCCGACGCTCCATCCACTGAGCCAAACCGGTCAGGGCTTGGGTTGCAGGTTTAATTTCCAGACACTATTGGGGCTCATGCAGAAGTTCTCCAGTTAATCAATCTCTCTCTCTCTCTCTCTCTCTCTCTCTCTCTCTCTCACACACACACACACACACACACACACACACACACACACACTCTTCCACTCTGACTAAAAATCAATGGAGACATATCCCCATGTGAGGATTATATGTAAAGAAAAGAGCCATCCAGCACTGGCACACTGAGATGGGTTCCTCTGTCTGCATAGCCAACCCTCCTCACTCTTCCCTGCCTTTTCCTGGGCTGTTCCCCCTGCAACTGGGGCTCACTATGTCCTTCCCAGGGTTTGGCAGAGAGGAGCCCCAGGGAAGGCTCTGGGAGGGATTTGGGTTCTGTGTCCGCCTGAGAGGAGCTGGCCAGGGCTCTTCTGTCTCCATCCAGAGGGCTCTCCAGCCTGCTCCTCCCCATCCCCCAGGCACCTGGCCCACTGCAGCTGCACCTCCCTCTGTATCTGGGAGAAGCCCATGATGCTTTGGGCCCATACCTCAGTTCACCTTTGCAGAGTCCTGCCTCTGGCCAGAATACTCACACCCCTGAGGCTCAGCGGTATGGCTTGAGGCTCTAATTATGCATTTTTGGGGGGGAATTTTTTACTTTGATTTTATTAAAAATAAAGCCTCCCCATCCCCACACACCCTTGCCACAGCCAGTCCTGGATGTATAATGGATTCTCTAGGAAGTGGTGCTGTGTGTTTTCTTTCTTTCTTTTTTCTTAATATAATTGATTTTTTTTACAGAGAGGAAGGGAGAGGGATAGAGAGCTAGAAACATTAATGAGAGAGAAACACCGATCAGCTGCCTCCTGCACACCCCCTACTGGGGATGTGCCCGCAACCAAGGTACGTGCCCTTGACCGAAATCGAACCTGGGACCGTTCAGTCCGCAGACCGACGCTCTATCCACTGAGCCACACCGGTTTCGGCAAGTGCTGTGTATTTTCTTTTTTTTTCTTTTTTAAAAAATATATTTTATTGATTTTTAAAAAATATATTTTATTGATTTTTACAGAGAGGAAGGGAGAGGGATAGAGAGTTAGAAACATCGATGAGAGAGAAACATCGATCAGCTGCCTCCTGCACACACCCCTACTGGGGATGTGCCCGCAACCAAGGTACATGCCCTTGACTGGAATCGAACCCGGGACCTTTCAGTCCGCAGGCCGACGCTCTATCCACTGAGCCACCCCGGTTTCGGCAAGTGCCGTGTATTTTCAATGGAAAGAACGTTCGGCAATACCAGCATTTCCTGAAGGAGAGGATTGGTCTCAACATGCTATTACATGGGGAGGGTGTGTGGTGGTTGGTGCCCCCCTCCCTAAGATTGGACCACCATGAACCACCATGACTATAGACAACGATGGAAGGCTAGAATAGGATCCATGTGGTTTCATAAATGCTTTATTTATATGGATATATTTCAGTATCACAAAGGCAGACTATGCCCTGGCATCAGTTATTTTATATGCCATGAAAGAAGGAGTGATAAGGGCAAGAGGACTTTGGTTGCAGGGATGCAGGCATATGTGGAAAAAAATCAAAAGCGTACATTAAAAAGTATAGCCCTAACCGGTTTGGCTCAGTGGATAGAGCGTTGGCCTGCGGACTGAAAGATCCCGGGTTTGATTCCAGTCAGGGGCATGTACGTTAGTTGTGGGCACATCCCGAGAAGGAGGTGTGCAGGAGGCAGCTGGTCGATGTTTCTCTCTCATCGATGTTTCTAGCTCTCTATCCCTCTCCCTTCCTCTCAGTAAAAAATCAATAAAATATATTAAAAATACCACACACACACACACATTTTATCCCTATCCGGTTTGGCTCCATGGATAGAGTGTTAACTTGGGCATTGAAAGGTCCGGAGTTCCATTACTGTCAAGGGCACATAACTTGGTTGCAGGCTTGATTCCTGGGCCCCGTCCGCGTGCATGCATGCAGGAGGCAGCCAATGGATGTGTCTCTCTCACATCGATGTTTCTCTCTTTCTTACCACCTCACTTCCACCCTCGCTAAAAAATAAATGGAAAAAATAACCTGGGGTGAAGATTTTTTTTTAAATGTACATTTAAAATCAATTATTCTTGAATCAAATATTTGAAACTTGCCACTTCACAACTTTTTACTGTTTTATTAAGAACTAGGGGTCCAGCCGAAACCGGTTTGGCTCAGTGGATAGAGCGTCAGCCTGCGGACTGAAAGGTCCCAGGTTCGATTCCGGTCAAGGGCATGTACCTTGGTTGCGGGCACATCCCCAGTAGGAGGTGTGCAGGAGGCAGCTGATCGATGTTTCTCTCTCATCGATGTTTCTAGCTCTCTATCCCTCTCTCTTCCTCTCTGTAAAAAATCAATAAATATATTTAAAGGAAAAGAAAAGAAAAAGAACTAGGGTCCAGTGCATGAATTTGTGCACCTTGAAAGAAACTGTGGGCTGCAAGGCTAAGGTGGGCACAGGGGTGGGTGTTGGCCCATCCTCTGCACCCCAGCCCGGCCCCTCCCACCACGTCCCCTGGTCCCCTGTCTGCCGGCAGCCCTTGTTCCCGCCACTCCCACGCGCTGATGGCATGGAGCGATTGGGGCTGGTGCCAGCAGTGGGTGCAAGCAGTGGCTGCTGCCCTAATCGCCCCTCAGGAGCAGGGGGAGGTAGAGAAGCCCTCAGGGATGATTGGGCGCTGGCAGCAGGTGCAAGAGGTGGCTCTGGTGCCATCAGCGGGTGCAAGTGCTGGGCAGGACCGCAGCGCATGGGAGCAAAGAATTTTCAGTAACCACCAGAGGCTCGCCCCAATGACAGCAACCTGCGCCCCACCTTGGTCTGGCGCCCCCACTCACCTGCTCCACCATCCCGCTACTCCCAATTCCCACCATGTCCTGCACTCCGTGCGCGCCCCCTGGTGGTCAGCACACATCATAGCAACCGGCTGGTTGTTCCACCATTCGGTCTATTTGCATATTAGCCTTTTATTATATAGGATGTTCTTGAGCATATTTGCTGCTACTGTGTCATTATATTTGAAGTAAAGTATAATGATGTGCTCCTGAAAATTCTTATTATGTCCATGGTTCAGTGCCATCATCTTGGCAATTTGAAACATGATGATGATGATGATGATGATAGATTTACACCAGGGAAACTGACAAATACAACAAACCTAGACTTCGCTTGATGTATTACTAAATGCTTGGACTTAAAAAAGAGTGGTGGAGAATGATAACAATGCAGAAGAAACTTGTAAGTGTATGGTACAAATCGTCTCTAAATTGTACCTAGGACAAAAATGGAGACAATTTTCCTTCTAGTATTAAAAACCTATAGTTTAATAAAGCAAAGAAATCACTAGAGTCATTGAGGAATGAGCGAAATTCAAACACATGTTTTAGATGATGTGCTGGCCTCCTGTTGATTTTTAAAAATACATTAAAAAAATAGGAAAAAGCCCAGCCGTGTGGCTCACTGTTTAAGCCTTGACCTGTGAACCAGGATGTCACGTTTGGATTCCTGGTCAGGGAAAAATGCCCTGGTTGAGGACTGATTCTCCAGTGTGGGGCAGGGATCAATGATTCTCATTCATCATTGATGTTTTTCTCTCTCCCTCTCCATTCCTCGCTGAAATGAATAAAGACACATTTATAAAAAAAAAAATAGGCAAAAGATTCTGAGCCGAAATTTAAAAAAAGATAAAGATAGTGTAAATAAATGTAGGAAAAAATATTCACTGGGCCCTAGACGGTTTGCCTCAGTGGTTTCAACATTAGCCCTTGGACTGAAGGGTCCCAGGTTCTATTTTAGGCAAGGGCACAAATCTTGGTTGCAGGCTCTCTAGCAGGGCACCTTAGGGGGCAAGTACTCAATGTGTATTTCTCACATTGATGTTTCTCTCTCTCCTCCTCCCTTCTACTCTGTCTGAAAATCAGTGGGGGAAAAATATCCTTTGGTGAGGATTAACAAAAAAGAAAACTGTTCACTATCAAAAATTCTTAGGGAAATGATATTATAATGAAAAGTAGTTAACACTAGAGTCATGTCCAGGGCTACTATTTAAAAAGGTGAACCGTTGCATGTGCTGGGAGGGTTGAGGGAAAGAATTGGACTTTTCGTTGGTCTGGGATGGTGGGAAGGCAAAGAAAATGACCATGTTAGATCACAGTTCCTCATAGCTTAAAATGTAAAAACATTCACATACACTGCAATAGTTTGGTAAGAAAAACATATCTATGTAAAGAACATAACACAAATATTCTCAGGAGCTTTATTTATAACACACCAAACCTGGAAATAACCAAATCATAGGCCGATCAATAAAGTGGTTATCCGCCCTAACCGGTGTGGCTCAGTGGGTAGAGCGTCGGCCTGCAGACTGAAGGGTCCCAGGTTCGATTCCGGTCAAGGGCATGTACCTTGGTTGCGGGCACATCCCCAGTAGGGAGTGTGCAAGAGGCAGCTGGTCGATGTTTCTCTCTCATCGATGTTTCTAACTCTCTATCCCTCTCCTTTCCTCTCTGTAAAAAAATCAATAAAATATATTTTAAAAAAATAAAAAAAATAAAGTGGTTATCCATAGAACACCATATTAGTTAGCAATAAAAAAATTAAACATTCACATACGCATTAGTGTTGAATCTCAAAATAACGGTGTAGCATGAAGTAAACAAGAACTGGTTAAAGAGTATACTCCTTATAATGCCTATCATTATGAAAAATATGAACTAATCTATTGTAAAGGAAGGTAAACCAACGATGGCCTGGAGGGTGGGGGAAGGCAGAACGAGATTATAAAAGGACAAGAGGTAGATACAGGGTGTGGTCAAGTAGGTTTAGGGTTGTTGGTATGGAAATTAAGACAATAATTAAAAAATAGCCGAAACCGGTTTGGCTCAGTGGATAGAACGTCGGCCTGCGGACTGAAGGGTCCCAGGTTCGATTCTGCTCCAGGGCATGTACCTTGGTTGCGGGCACATCCCCAGTGGGGGGTGTGCAGGAGGCAGCTGATCGATGTTTCTCTCTCATCGATGTTTCTAACTCTCTATCCCTCTCTCTTCCTCTCTGTAAAAAATCAATAAAATATATTAAAAATAAATAAATAAATAAAAATACAAGAATAAACTCTTCCCTGGCCAGTGTGCCTCAGTTGGTTAGCCAACATCTTGTGCCCTAAAAGGTTACTGGTTCCATTCCAGGTCAGGGCACATGCCTGCCATGATGCCTGGTAGGTGGTGGGCAGGAGGCAACAGTTCAATGTTTCTTTCACATATCTCCCATTTCTCTCTCTTTTCCCCTTCCTCTGTTCCCAAAAAGTCAATAAAATATTTTTAAATATACAAAATACCTCTTTTTAAAAAGAGAATAAACTGCCGAAACCGGTTTGGCTCAGTGGATAGAGCGTCGGCCTGCAGACGGAAGGGTCCCAGGTTCGATTCCGGTCAAGGGCATGTACCTTGGTTGCGGGCACATCCCCAGTAGGGGGTGTGCAGGAGGCAGCTGATCGATGTTTCTCTCTCATCGATGTTTCTAACTCTATCCCTCTCTCTTCCTCTCTGTAAAAAATCAATAAAATATATTAAAAAATAAAATAAAATAAATAAAAAGTGAATAAACTATGTTTTGCATACTCACATGTGTAAGTGTACTTTTGCCCTCCTAACCTGTATATGGGTCAGAGAATGTGAGAGATAAGTTTATTTCACGAGTGATGGTTTTACAGCTTTATCAGTATGTTCAAGTTCATCACATAGTACATATTAAAAAAATGCATTTTGTTACATGTCAGTTATAAATATACTTAACCCATTGTACGCCATCAGTGTCTGTAGCCAAATGCAACAGACCTTCCCACATGCCACGTGCGTAAAAAAAAACAAACCACAGGTCTTCCCCAAGTGGCAGCCCTGACCAACTTGAAAATCATTTTTCGTGAGAATTTTCAGCTGGAAATATTCAAGAACACCTGAATTGTGAGCAATATATTTTTACAATATTCATTACAAATTGTTTTTTCAATTAAATTCAAAAGATCATGGCATGTGGCAGTTAACTGGTTAAAGAAAGCCTTAAAAAAATGCTTCCAAATAAAGACCTCGATATCCCTGTCTCATTAGAAAATTCAAATGGCCACCCTATGTGGGCTCTACCATCTCTCTCCTCATTTCCTGCGAGGACCAGTCTTGCATCAGTGGCAGCAGATATTGGCAAGCAGTGAAGGCTATTGCCATTGAAATTAACCAAGAATGCTGACTGGTTACAAAAGATACATCCTGGGACTGATTATGGGATTATCCTTTGTCTAACTTTTGAGTTCTTGCCTATGGAGCTCGCCTTGAGGTAAACACCCTAGAGAGGCCAGAAGAAGCCACAATCCTTTCAATTATTTTCTCTGCCAATGATTTCAGCTACATTAAAGTTATGGAGGTCCTGAGTATGCCCGTACACAGAGATCACACAGGCCCCAGGATAATTTTTTTTTATTGAGGTATTATATGTGTACATATCTTACCATTAACCCCCACCCCACACCCATACATGCCCTCACCCCCCAGAGTTTTGCGTCCATTGTTTATGCTTATATGCATGCATACAAGTCCTTCGTTTGATTTCTTATCTCCCCACCTCTCCCTAACTTTCCCCCTGTAATTTGAAAGTCTGTTTGTTGCTTTACTGTCTCTGTATCTATCTTTTTGTTCATCAGTTTATAATGTTCTTTATTATCCATAAATGATTGAGATCATGTGGTATTTTTCTTTCATTGACTGGCTTATTTTACTTAGTATAATATTCTCCAATTCCATCCAGGTTGCTGCAAATGATGAGAATTCCTTCTTTTTTATGGCAGCATAGTATTCCATTGTGTAGATGTACCACAGTTTTCTGATCCAGTCATCTGCTGACGGGCACCTAGGCTGTTTCCAAATCTTAGCTATTGTAAATTGTGCTGCTATGAACATAGGGGTGCATATATCCTTTCTGATTGGTGTTTCTAGTTTCTTCGGATATATTCCCAGGAGTGGGATTACTGGGTCAAATGGGAGTTCCATTTTCAGTTTTTTGAGGAAACTCCATACTGTTCTCCACAGTGGCTGCACCAGTCTGCATTCCCACCAGCAGTGCACGAGGGTTCCTTTTTCTCCGCATCCTCGCCAACACTTGTCGTGTGTTGATTTGTTGATGATAGCCATTCTGACAGGTGTGAGATGGTACCGCATTGTTGTTTTGATTTGCATCTCTCGGATAATAAGTGACTTTGAGCATGTTTTCATGTGTCTCTTGGCCTTCCTTCTGTCTTCTTTTGAAAATATTCTGTTTAGGTCCGTTGCCCATTTTTTTATTGGATCATTTATCTTCCTCTTATTAAGTTGCATAAGCTGCCTGTAGATGTTGGAGATTAAACCTTTATCAGTGATAGGATTTGCAAATATGTTCTCCCATGCAGTGGGCTTTCTTGTTGTTTCCCAGGATAATTTTTGATGTGCATTCAGAAGAGGAACTTTTTATCTCATTTACTGCAGTCTCTCCCACTCACCGATAATACATCGTTTCTGTACTAATGGTAGTGCCACCTAACCCTCAGAGTATTAACCAAGTGACACCATCCTATGAAATTTCATACATCATGGCTTATGGATCACTTGCTGAGACTTAGGTAACACATGCTGTGAACAGAGTATATAACTCATATTGTTCACAGAAGCAAAACAAAGACCTTTTCTTCCGGTGATCTTTCTCCTCTCCAGTAATTGAGGCACCAGGCTTCAAATTAGAACCATAAAGTCATGCAGTCTTTCATTTAAGGCCTTGGGCAGGAATGCAAAATAAGCCAATATTGCACAAAGTGATTTTCTCCCATCATAGTGTCCCTTCTGATGCACAGAATGTCTGAGGTACCCACAGTATATATTGACCTGTAACAAAATGCATTTTTCTAATATGTACTATGTGATGAACTTGAACACACTGATAAAGCTGTAAAACCATCACTCGTGAAATAAACTTATCTCTCTCATTCTCTGACCCATATACAGGTTAGGAGGGCAAAAGTACACTTACACATGTGAGTATGCAAAACACAGTTTATTCTCTTTTTAAAAAGAGGTATTTTGTATATTTAAAAATATTTTATTGACTTTTTAGGAATAGAGGAAGGGAAAAAGAGAGAGAAATGGAGATATATGAAAGAAACATTGAACTGCTGCCTCCTGCCCACCACCTACAAGGCAGACAGATGACAACTGTGATTTCAAATAATCCCAGGCAGTAAATAGAACCTTAACAATTAAAGGTACAAAAGAAAAAACTCCTATTCTAAAAGATCATAAACCAGACCCATGCACAGCAAGCAGTGTGCAGGTTGGTGAATTAGGACCTGAAACAATTCATCACAGCATAATGTGAGAACCACAATGTCCCTGAAAGAGGTGGCACTTAGGTGTGGATGGGTACTCTGGACAAAGCCTGGTCAGGTCCGTTCCCCAGTCAGAGATAAAGGAATGAAGATGCTGCCAAGAGCTTGGAGTAATCATAATTTCCTCAAGCACAAGTGAGAACACAGAATACATTCACCCTGAGCACACAGGGTTGTGACTCATGCACATGGTTCAGGGGAGTGAGATGGAGAGAGAAATTGTTTCACACATACATACTCGCAGTGACATCAATCAGATAGCAGGCCTGGCCAGGTTAGCAAGCGCCATGCAGCCCCTTACAGCCTCACTTGTACATGAAACTTATGAGGAATCTATCACATGTATCTACACTAATAAAAGAGTAAGATGCAAATTGACCATACCTTCGTGACAACCACCAGCCAATCAGGAGTGAGTATGCAAATTAACCCAACAGAGATGGTGGGTTAATTTGCATACACAGGCGCTGAGCAGCCAGGGGTGGGATGGGACGCTTGTGTCATCGCCATGGTGATGACACAGGTGTTCCGCACCACCCCAGCCACTCCAGGCCTCTAGGCAGCGTGGGAAGGCAGAAAGGTGGCTCCGGCCGGAGCAAAGGCGGTGCTGGCAGCCAGGGGAAGGAAGGCACATTCTTGCACGAATCTTCGTGCATCGGGCCTCTAGTGTTGTAATAAAAGGGGATTATATTCATATATATATCAAAGACTCCCCTTCAGTGTAATTACTCTGAGTGAGAAAAAGAAAATATTCCCTGCCCATTGAAGGCTTTTCTCCAGTGTGAGCACTAGGTGTCTAAGGTGGCTAGCTTTACTGCTCAAACATTCCCCATATTCACAGCACTCACGAGGTCTTTCACCAGTCTGTACCCTGTGGTGTTTAATGAGCTTAGAACTTTGGCCCAAGGAATTCCTTCCATCCCTACACTCATATAGATTTTATGCATTATGAACTTTTTTTGTGGAGAAGGAGGTGATTATTGCACCTACAAGATTTCCCACCGTCACTACACTCATAAGGTTTTTCACCCATGTGAACACTCTGGGGTCGAGTGAGGGTCAAGTTTCCCCTTGAAGGACTTTCCACAGTCAGTACATTCATACGGCTTTTCTCCAGTGTGAACCCACTGATGTAGAATTAGAGCAGAGGTTTGTCTGAATGACTTCCTGCATTCGCTACACTCATACGGCTTTTCTCCAGTGTGAACTCTCGTGTCTAATGAGAACAGAGATTTGTCTCAAAGACTAACCACAATCATTACACTCACATGGCTTTTCCCAGTGTGAACTCTGTGGTGTTTAAAGAGGTTAGAGCTATAATAGAAGGACTTCCCACAGTCACTACATTGATACAGCTTTTCCCCAGTGTAAACTCACTAGTGGTTAAGGAGGTGACTACTGTACCTAAAATATTTTCCACATTCACTTACAAGGTTTTTCTCCAGTGTGAACTTTCCGATGTTACATGAGATTACAGTTTTTGCTGAATAACTTACTGCAATCAGTACACTCAAATGGCTTTTCTCCAGTGTGAACTCTGCCATATTGATTGAGGTTAGAGCTTTGACTGAAGGACTTCCCACAATCACTACATTGACGTGGAATTTCTCCAGAGTGAACTCTCCTGTGGTTGATAAAGAGGTTATTTCTGTGCCTAAATGATTTCCCACATTCACTAAATTCAAGAGGTTTTTCTCCAGTGAGAACTCTATGGTATTTAGTGAAGGAAGACCTTTGAAGAAAGGGCTTCCCACAATCAGCACACTCATCGGACTTTTCTCCATGTGAACTCCCCTGTGCTGACTGAGGTTAATGATACATCTAAAAACTTTCCCACTTTTGTTACACTCATACTTCACTTCGCCAGAGCAGATATACTGATGTTTAACAAATTTATGTCTGTGGCTTGCAGCATTTTCTTTTTTTAATATATTTTATTGATTTTTTACAGAGAGGAAGGGAGAGGGACAGAGAGCTAGAAACATTGATGAGAGAGAAACATCGATCAGCTGCCTCCTGCACACCCCCTACCGGGGATGTGCCCACAACCAAGGTACATGCCCTTGACCGGAATCGAACCTGGGATCTTGAGCAGACACAGAGCATCGAACCTGGGATCTTTCAGTCCGCAGGCCGACGCTCTATCCACTGAGCCAAACCAGTTTCGGCGGCTTGCAGCATTTTCATAGTTGCTCCACTGGTGATAACCTTTTCCACTGAGAAATTTCTGTGAAATCTCACTACCACTGTGAGGCTCCTCAGTGTTCAGAGATGCCTGGGGCTGCGACAGCCCTGAGCTGGCTGGCCAGTCTTTCCCAGCCTCCCTAGCGGTTGAAGGCACCCCTGATAAGTAGACGCTGTCCCTGGTCACGAACGAGGCCCTGTCCATAGCTTCTTTCCAGGACTTCCCTCCACCCACATCCCTCTGTTGCTGCTAATGGTTTGCATTGAAACAGAAGTCTCTCTCCCATATGTCACTGAAGAAAGCTTACTGCTCAAAGTACGCTGCTTGTGACTCAATCAGGTGTAGATTAACTTTGAAAACTGAGAAACACCGCTTTCAGAGAGGGGTCTGAAAGGCATGGCATCACACTTCACCCACTGGAACTCAATCCCAGGATGCTGAGTCCATCACTGTGCACTACCTGTCACATGGTTCTCTGAAACACACTCCTCTCACACAGCCTCTCTCCCAGAGTCCCAACTTAAAAGATTACACCAATATGCTGGAATGAGGTTGGGTATTTTCCTAATCACCTTCTTTTTCAAGATTCTAACTCACCACCCTGCAATGTATTCCTCTCCTACCCTCTGCCTTCCCCGTATCAGTGGAGATTTTTAAGCCCAGGGGACACTGATGTTTGCTATCGTGTTCCTAAGGATCCCTGTATCCGCCCTCAACAACAACTGACCGGTGTGCACATACATAACACCTAAGCTCTGGACATTGCATGTAGCATGACAACACCCCTCTTTTCAGAAAATTACACTAAAATTCCACATATTAACATCCAGTCACCACCAAATATGGGTTCACCTTTCATTCACTCTTAAGTCAATGTCAGGGCCCTGTGGCCATGAATGAGCATACCCTCTCCAAGTGCACATCAGTCCTTCTACCACACCTCTCCCACCTGCACTCCCACAGCCCTATCCCCAGAGTCATCTCCTTGACCTCCTACTTGTTACTCAGCATGTTGCGGCCCAGAGAATGAATGCCTGGCAAATTCAGAATGGATGAAGTAGTACCCCATCTGTGATAGGCCACACTCAGAGAGGCAGCTTTGAATCCTGCTGTGGAGGCCTCCCTCCCTGATTGCTTTTCACTTCAACCTCACCTAATGAACCACATCAAATCTCAGATATCCAGAGCCCACCTTCCCTGGTGCTGCACTTGATGTCCTTTCATTAGTTACCACCTTCATCACTCAAGTCCCATCGCCTGTGTCCCTCTAATCCATGCCCAGTGAGTCTCACAGATGACCACTCATGCCCAGAAGCAATTCCAACAAACTGATTGCACTCCCCCAGCCACACCAATGGTCACCAAAAAATCCTGGTAAGAATTCAGAGAATGAATTATGTACCAACTCCAGTGTCTTGTTTGAAATACTCTTGGGCATCTAATTAAAAACAACACAAAATGATACCTACAACTCCCCAGACACCTGGAAGAGCAGAAGCTATAAGGGCTCAGCCTGGGGGACCAGGAAGCATAGATTGTCCTCTCCATCTCTCCTGGATGTGATTGCCTGTGCATTGAGATTGGTAGGAAATGACAGTGGTATTCAGTCAGCATAGTTCATTTTCTCCTCATCCACGTGGACTTTGTGTCCGAGATGCCCAAAATCATCGCTGGCAAATTTCAAAGAAGTGAACCTCAGAAAAAAATGTGGTCCGATGTCATCGGCAGAAAACTAAGAACCCACTTCTGAGTGTGACCATGGGTAAATCCCTGCTGTCTCAGTTCCCCCACTCGGGTGGAGGTGAAGACCCACATGTTAAGAGTGTCGATTGGGAAGGTTATAGGACTGCAAGTATTCCAGCATCCATGTTCTTTTACATTAACATCGGTCACTACCCTGCCTCCAAGTCTCTCTACCTCTTGCATTGCCCATGTGCGTGCTCCATCAGGTGGGGCTGATTGGAAAAATGCTGACATGAACATCAATGGTCATCCTGTGATTTCCATTCATTCTGTGCTGAACTTGTGCTAAATGCGGTCTCTCCATATTTCTCCCTATACCCATTGGAGAGTGTTCCATGCATGCTCAGTTGACCAGGACCCAGAGGTCCAGGAGGAATGCTCTGAGAAAGCTCAGGCTCCTTCCTCTATACGTGTCAGCTTAGCTTTGACATGGGCAAGGGATTGACCTGCTCTTTAGGGACTAGGAGTCCCACCGGACTCTTCCAGCCCTCTCCAGGTGTATCCAGTTCCTCATTACTGGGGGACTTCGGGGCCTAAGGGTCCTCCCCCTCAGCTGTCCCCATAGGCACCCATTCATTCATCCCTTCGCAAGGATCCAGGATCCTACAGCTTTTCCATGAAGGCACAGAGTCCCCCACAAACATCCCCTCTCCACACTCTATATATCCTGTCCTTCATCAGAGTCTTCCCCGATTCTCAACCTTCCTACAGCCTTGGATTCTATGAACTGACCCTTTACTTCATCCATCCTCAGGGTGGGTCTCTCGGGGGAACACCAGACACCATCTCTCCTGGATATCATTGCCTGTGCATTTACTTGTTTCCACCATGCACAGACACACAAACGTACAGGGAAATATACAGACACCACACGCACAGAAACACACAGGTACAGAATACCTCCAGCCACAGCTGGGCACTCAGGTCAGGCCAGGCTCACAGAGACCCACACTGTAGACACGGGCAACACCTTGAGAACACACACACACACACACACACACACACACACACACACACATCAGAACAGACATACATGGACACTAAATGCAGACACAAAGAGGAAACAAACACACATATATACAATCAGAAACACTCAAAGGGGCAGCAAAGTCACACATACAACCAACACAAACGCATGCAAAACCCACTCCCCAAAATGCTGAGTCATAAGAATAGACTGTCTTTTTAAAATATATATATATATTTTATTGATTTTTTTTTACAGAGAGGGATGGAGAATTAGAAACATCGATGAGCGAGAAATATCAATCAGCTGCTTCCTGCACACCCCCTACTGGGGATGTGCCCGCAACCAAGGTACATGCCCTTGACCGGAATCGAACCCGGGACACTTCACTCCGAAGCTCTATCCACTGAGCCAAATGGGTAAGGGCACTAACAGACTGTCTTGAAGGAAAGATTAAGGAATTAAGGTGGTTCCCTAGCTCAGTAGCTTAAGTAAAACGATTGTGGGTTCCATTCCTGGTAAGAGCACATACCAAGGATGCTGATTCGATCCATGCTCAGGGGATGTATGGGAAGCAACCAATCGATGTTTTCCTTTCACATTGATGTTTCCTCTCTCTCTCTCTCTCTCTCTCTCTCTCTCTCTCTCTCTCTCTCTCTCTCTCTCTCTTCCTCTTTCTCTAAAATCAATCATTATATCTTTGGTTGAGGATTAAAAAAGAAATATTTAATGTTTTGAGTTTTCAAGACTATACCACTAAATCTAGAGCCCTCATTCTAGAACAGTCGTTAGGATCATCTGAACTCTTGTCTTCTTTCACATGAGCCTAATAGAAACAATATAACGGATTTATGAAAAATCCAACACTATTAGTGTCATAGTCATGATCCCCTCCTTGCTTTCATTTCCGCACAAAAATCTGATAGTTTCTCAATAAACTCACCTCCTAATTTTTTAAACTTAGCTTAGTTTTTGAGTGATAAAAATTAACTTACCCCTGGGAGAAGGTGATTCTGAGGGATTCCAATATAACTTTGGACACTGGAGAGTGTAGAACCCATGGTGAACTACAAACTGCTTTCCCAAGAGAACCCCACATTTCTAATCTCTTAAAAACACTAAGCAGGAGGCATGAGTCAGCCAACTAGCGGTATTTCTTTTTCTTTTTTTAATCCTCACCTTATGATATGTATTTTTATTTTTGCCATTCATTTCTAGTGAGAGTGTAATGGGGTTTGGAGGTGAAGAGAGAGAAGGGAAGGGAAGGGAAGGGAAGGGAAGGGAAGGGAAGGGAGGAAGGGAAGGGAATTTCGTGCACCGGGCCTCTAGTCATTAAAATAATAAAACATTTTAATAAAAAGTAATATTTTCCTTGAATATTAACTTACCAGACACTGAATAACTGCACAAATTAATAAACGTAAGGCAAATAAACCTATTTTTCTTGTGCTCCGAAAGCAAAATATTTCCTGTTGCGCACACCAAACAAGTCAGTCCAAGACTAATGACGTGGTACTAGGCTGCTAAAAGATTTGCTGCTGGTGTTAGTGAAGAGAAATGGTGTGCTTGCATGTAAGGTGCCTGAGGGATATGAATGCAACACAATTATAGCAATCAGTCATTATCGATTGTTGTAGTTCATTATTTTTATTTTATTTTTATTGATGTCAGAGAGGAAGGGAGAGGGAGAGAGAGATAGAAATATCAATGATGAGAGAGAATCATTGATTGGCTGCCTCCTGCACGCCCCCTACTGGGGATCGTGCCCACAACCCGAGCATGTGCCCTTGACTGGAATCGAACCTGGGACCCTTCAGTCCGCAGACCGGCGCTCTATCCACTGAGCCAAACCAGCCAGGGCTGTAGTTCATTAGAATCCCGGTGCACGAATTTGTGCACGAGTGGGGACCCTTGACCTGGCTGGGGATTGAGGACTATGGGGGGAGGGCCGGCCAGCCAGGGTAGAGGGGGCACAGGAGGTTGGTCGGCCAGTGGGAGGGTGTGGGCTGTGGAGGTGGTCCAGAGGTTGATTATATAGGTTAAACATAACACTCTGTTCCTGACCTACTGTAAATTAGAGGTTTCTAAAGAGGTCCTATCTTTAAAGTAAATAAAGATTTATAAAATTCGCCCTAGCTGGTTTGGCTCAGAGCGTCGGCCTACAAACTAAAGGGTCCCAGGTTCGAATCTAGCCAAGGGCATATGCCCAGGTTGCGGGCTTGATCCCCCCTCAGTAGGGGGCATGCTGGAGGCAGCCAACCAGTGATTCTCATTGATGTTTCTATCTAGCTCTCTCCCTTCCTCTCTGAAATCAATAAAAAATATTTAAAAAAAAGATTTATAAAACGCAAATGATTACCTGTATTCATGAAAATATTGGAAAGTAATCAAAATAAAAGATGGTGATGGGACTAAGTAAACTCACAATAGTTATTTTTCTTATACCTCTTTTAAATATTGTTGATTTTTAAGTTGTACTGTTTCCCAAATATAAGGAAAACTAACAGGAGACATTCTACATTAATGTCCATGTCCATTAACTAGGTTATAGGGACTACTAAAGTAAAAAAAAAAAATCATTTAAAAATGCATTCCCACGCCCTAGCCTGTTTGTCTAGGTGGATAGAGCATCGGCCTGAAGACTGAATGGTCCCAGGTTCGATTCCGGTCAAGGGCATGTACCTTGGTTGCGGGCACATCCCCAGTAGGGGTGTGCAAGAGGCAGCTGACCGATGTTTCTAACTCTCTATCCCTCTCTCTTCCTCTCTGTAAAAAATCAATAAAAATATATATTTTTTAAAAATCAATAAAATATATTTTAAAAAATAAAAATGCATTCCCAGAACTCAAAGACTTCAAAGACCACAATTTACAACTAGAAAATTGTTATGCCTTGAAAAATGCATACATTAAAATCTGTTTCCCCCTGTGTTGGATGGAACCTTACTTATCTCATCAGGTGCCTAACCATGAATGGGTATCTGGGTTTGTCTCCGACACCCCCATCCACCTGCCTCCCTAACTCAAGCTGCCTCTCCATTCAGATGGGGAGACAGGGAGGGGCTGAGAGAGCCAGGCTGCCCTCCCCCTCCGGCCGCCTCACTGAGGGTTTAAGGATTCCAGGCAAATCGGAGGCAGAAAGTTTCTGGTTTCAAACCCAGTCTGCCCGCCTTTTGAATTCTCTGTAACTTCCCTGTGAGAATGTATTACCGGCTGTGAAGATCCTGGAAAGACACCTCCCTGGGACATGTGCAGCCGAAGGGCAGGCCAGCCAGTAGCTCCAAGCACAGCCTCTGGGATCTGGACAACTTCTGTGTGAATTCCAGATTCCTCCTCCCCTCTTTATGCTTTTTGCCACCCCTGCCATTTACTCGCTAGCACCCCAATAAAAGACCAGCCCCTCTACCTGGGGTGCCTTGTGCCATCAAAGGGCACCTGGCCCTTTCCTCCCTTTCAAGAAGCAAAATAAACGCCCTCTCTCTGCACCTGTCTCTTCTCTCCCTGGTGAACCCTGTCACAGCCGTGTCACCAGCCAAAACCCCAACAATGACGTGGGAAACCCCACCAGGAAGGGCTGTCCCCTCCCTCTGTCCCTGCGCAGGCGTGGCCACCGGACTTGGCCCCGCCCCCATCGCGGAGTCGCTCCGCTCAGGCGCTGGCCCCGCCCCTGGACATGGCTCCGCCCCCGAACTCGGTCACGCCCCCATCGCGGAGTGGCTGAGCTCACGCTCCGGCCCCGCCCATCCCGCAGGGAGGAGCATGCGCAGTTCCTGGCAGACCCGGAAGCGGCTGTGGAGGGGAAGGTGGCGGCTCCCCCAGAGGAGGTGTCTGTGCTTTAAAGCCGCTGCTCTCCGTCCCCCTCCCCGCAGGGAAGGCTGAGGGCGCTGCAGGCGCTGAAGTCCGCCTTGAGGTCCCCGCCCCGGAGCCCCTCACCGCGGTAAGTCCGCGTCCCGCGTTCCTTTGGGGGAAACTGAGGCCCGGCCCGCGCGGTCTCTCCGCCTCTGGCTGTGGGCCCCCGCCTGCCGCGGGGTTTTCCTGCTGAAAACCATCCCCGGGGCCGCCGGTCCCCCCCCGCGGGGCTGGAAGTCGGGGTCAGGGGGTTCCCGCCCGGCGCTTTCCGCCCACAGAGCCCGGATGGCTCCCGGCCTGGGGGTCTGCACCCCGCCTTCCTAGGCCCCCCCATTAATAAGGGGTCTGAGTGCCAGGGGAGCACAGTGTCCATGGGGTGGGGCTCAGGGGGAAGAACGCGGTGTCCCCAGAAGAGGTGACCTGCCCGCAGGGAGGGCTTTGGGGGGGCGGTGACTGCGGGGGGCGGGGAACCGGGCTGGGGGGTCAGGAGAGGGAGGGAGAGAGACAGACACGTGGGAGGAGGAAGGGCAGGGAGGGGGCCCCATAGGGGGTGTGGGAGGGACTGGACGGCGATGGTAGGAGTGAGGGGGGAACTCGAGAAAGCAGCCTGAGGAGGAAGGAAGTGGAGAAATAGGGGGGAGGGGGAGCCCCAGAGAGAGGAGGGGAGCTGAGCGGGAGAGGGGTCCTGGGGAGCAGAAGTGGGGACCACACAGGAGGAGGCAGGTCAGACGGAGACACTGGTTCAGAGGAGAAGGGTTGGGGAGCGAGTGCAGGGACGGAAGGGGGGCTTAGGGAGGAGGGAGCAGAGGGGGAGCAGCGCGGAGTCCCCAGCTGTGGGGAGCAGGACAGACTGTACCGGGCAGCAGCGGGGACACGGGCGTGGGGAGAGGGACAGACGGGGACCTGTGTGGAGATGGGAGCCATCAGAGAGACCAGGGAGAAAGAGCACCGGAAGGGAAATAGGCTTCAGGGGTTTCATGGTCCAGGTGTAGGGACAGACAGAGAGAAAAGGGGAGAAAGAGCAGGGGAGAGGGGGACACAGGAAAGGACCACAGAGGAGAGAAAGGGAGCAGGGAGGCAGAGACAGATCCATGGACAGAAATACATGGTAGTGGGAGGAGGGGGGAGCCCTGATCTGGGTGAGTGGGGAGCTGATGGGGTGTGGATGGTTAAGTTATTAAGTTGAGACATTTGGTTTGTGGGTGTGAGTGTGTGTGTGTGTGTGTGTGTGTGTTTTCTATTGATTCCTGAGAGGGAAGGAGAGGGAGAGAGAGAGAAACATCAATGAGGAGAGACAGTGATTGATCAGCTGCCTCCTGGCCGCCCCTCCCTGGGGATCAAACCTGTAACCTGGCCCGTATGCCCTGACTAGGAATCGAACCATGACCTCCTGGTTCATAGGTCCAAGCTTAACCGGTGAGCAATGCCCCCTCAGCATGGCTTTATATATTTAATTTAACAATGAAATTGCCTTATACAAGTTTGAAGGAGAATGGTCCATCTCCAGTTTATAAGGCTTGGGAATTTTTAAAAAATTTTTAAAATATATTTTATTGATTTTTTACAGAGAGGAAGGGAGAGGGATAGAGAGTTAGAAACATCGATGAGAGAGAGACATCGATCAGCTGCCTCCTGCACACCCCCTACTGGGGATGTGCCCGCAACCAAGGTACATGCCCTTGACCGGAATCGAACCTGGGACCCTTCGGTCCGCAGACCGACGCTCTATCCACTGAGCCAAACCGGCTAGGGCAAGGCTTGGGAATTTTATTATGATTTGCTTCCAATTGCAACCCTTAGTCCCTCAGAGGGGAGAGACTTGTCTGTTGGTCACGGGTCCCTTGTCATTTCCTGGGATGGCAACGAGGAGGGTGACCTATGTCTGTCACCACCTGATGCTTTTTCTTTCTTTTTTTTTTTTTTTAATATATTTTATTGATTTTTTACAGAGAGGAAGGGAGAGGGACAGAGAGTTAGAAACATCGATGAGAAAGAGACATCGATCAGCTGCCTCCCGCACACCCCCCAATGGGGATGTGCCCGCAACCAAGGTACATGCCCCCGACCGGAATCGAACCTGGGACCCCTCAGTCCGCAGGCCGACGCTCTATCCACTGAGCCAAACCGGTTTCGGCCACCTGATGCTTTTTCAAGGAATATTAGAAGCCTTAGCTTTGTTGCTGTGGTTAGTGGTGTGTGTGTGTGTGTGTGTGTGTGTGTGTGTGTGTGTGTGTGTTTCTTCCATGGATTTACCTGTTCTCTTTCTGACACTTCACTTAATTTATTATTTAAGAACATCCTGAGATAAATCCTCTGGGTCTTCTCAGATCCCCTGAGAAGCTTTAAGAAATGCCCCCAGCCGAAACCGGTGTGGCTGAGTGGATAGAGCGTCGGCCTGCGGACTCAAGGGTCCCTGGTTCGATTCCGGTCAAGGGCATGTACCTTGGTTGCGGGCACATCCCCAGTAGGGGGTGTGCAGGAGGCAGCTGATCGATGTTTCTCTCTCATCGATGTTTCTAACTCTCTATCCCTCTCCCTTCCTCTCTGTAAAAAATCAATAAAATATATTAAAAAAAAAAAAAGAAATGCCCTCAGGTGCACTTTCCCCATGGAGTTGGACAGCTGCTCTGGGTCGGGCATCATTGGTTATTGAGGTGCCCCAGGTGATTGGAAGGTGAGGACAGGGATTAGCAGGAGGGTTGCAGGATGCCTTTGTAAGCGTGGGGAGCAGGCTTTGTTCAGGGGAGGTAAGGGGGTGCTCTGTTTGGTTTGGGGGGGTCAGGACAGCAGCTCACGTTTTCCTTTCTGTAGGAGTTTGTGGGTGCCTTTGGGAGGAGAGACACATGAAGACACACACACACACAAATTCACAGTGTGGTCTCCATGTGGGAGCTCGTTGTTCCTGACTCTCTCCTGTGACCACGGACGGGAGGGGATGGCCTTTTCCTCATTTCCAGGTCTTTCTGACGGTGGGTGCGAGGTGAGCTGATTGAGACGCTGTGCTGACGTCTTGGAAGGCACATCCTGTGACTCCTCAACATATTGTCACCTGAGAAGGCAACCCAGACCCTGATCAGGACCAGGACCACATGGCTGCTGCTCAGGTAAAAGATGTGTCCTGGGTCACAGGCTGTGTTTCCTTTTCCTCTGACGTCTGTGGATTTAGAACCTGCCACTTCTGATGCTGGTGCTCTTCATGTTCTTTTCCTTATGTAATTGCTGTTTTTCTTGTGAAAGTCAAGGTCAGCAGTTTATATACTTTTGTCCTTTGGCCCAGAGCCTTCTCTGCATTCATGTTACCCAGGCTCTGCCAGGTCAAGAAGATTTTCCACCTTTCATTGATGACTTTCACCTACCGAAAACACCCTTCTCTGACATATCAACCTTTTCCTCTGACATATCAAGCCATGTCTCACATCCCTACCGGGATGGGGCCAGAGGCCTGAGTATCGGTGAAGAAGGGAAATGCAGCTTTTAGGTTCACGTGGCTGCAGCATCAGCTCTAGAATAGGGGTAAGAAAATGCACGTCTTACTGCTCAGAACAGCTCAGCGAGTTCTGGAAAAGAAGAGTAAATGGAAGAGACTGCTCTACTAGATTAGTCAGAAAGACTTGCTATTTAAATGTACCTTTAGCCGAAACCGGTTTGGCTCAGTGGATAGAGCGCAGCCTGCGACTGAAAGGTCCCAGGTTCGATTCTGGTCAAGGGCATGTACCTTGGGTTGCAGCACATCCCCAGTAGGGGGTGTGCAGGAGGCAGCTGCTGATCAATGTTTCTCTCTCATCCATGTTTCTTAACTCTCTAGCTCTCTCCCTTCCTCTCTGTAAAAAATCAATAAAATATGTTTTAAAAATAAATAAATAATAATAAATGTCCTTTAGCTTACAGAACGTGAGAGTTACACATGGATTGACACTTGTAAAAGTTAATGTTTATTTGTGACCATTTAATAATGACTTGCTTATTGTATTTGCTGACATGTCCTTTCCTGTGCCTCAGTCACGTGGTATCCATTGTTCCAGTTCACCTGATACTCCCTTGGCTGAGATGCTCCCCTAATCGTAGAATTTATTGAGAGATGTGCCCAGACCATCCAGAAGCCCCCTTCTTCGTCTTAGCTTCTATTTGCTTTGAAAAATAAAAGTGCTACTTTTATTTCCTACAGATCACTTTCTTTTGACATGGGAGCTTCAACCAATGAGGCCTTCTTGCTGTAAATTCTCTTTATATTCTACACTCATGTCATGGACATACTGGACATAATCACTTTTTATATTGTCTACAAAGTTTAGAAGAATCCTATTATTATTTTTAAAAAATATACTTTATTGATTTTTTTTTACAGAGAGGAAGGGAGAGGGATAGAGAGTTAGAAACATCGATGAGAGAGAAACATCCATCAGCTGCCTCCTGCACACACCCTACTGGGGATGTGCCCGCAACCAAGGTACATGCCTTTGACCGGAATCGAACCTGAGACCCTTTAGACTACAGGCCAACGCTGTATCCACTGAGCCAAACCAGTCAGGGCAAGAATTATATTATTAATGTATCTTCAATTCAGTTAAATTTCTATGATTGTACCTCTCCAATAATGACACACAAGAATTTCCAAATTAAATGAGCAACTAAGATATTTTATAAGTCTAACATGTTTTCTATCATTACATGAGTTCATCTCCTTATTGTGTTTATAATAAAGTGTATCATTCACAAGGAGGTTCATGAAATTTATGGAATCACAAAATAACCTTGATTTCATTGACATGACAATTCTTTTTTCTATCCATTTTATATTGTAGGTAAGTTCTCATAAATGTGTCTGTCTCTACATAAAATGTTAACATTGTTTGAGCTATATTTTCTTATTGCTTAACCTATCTTTATTTTTCTCACTTACAGAAACTGCTGTGAATATTCATGAGTTTTCTTTATGGGTATTGACCTGTGCTTGTTTGTTTTTTAATGGTAGATCGAGTTTGGAATAAAATTAAAGGTTTAGCTTTTATTATATGTTTCACAAAATATTCTATCAAAGGCAGAATAATCTTGTTCTAAGAATACTCATAGTAAAATTTCAAACAGGATTGTGGTTCCCATGTGTCCTGTTCCATGAGAACTATAAATTCCATTGAAAAATACTTTCACTTAAAAGTTTTGTATGAATTTCTTCCTGTGTTTTCTTTGCTGTGTGTTCAGAAGTATGACAAGTGGACCAGAAACATTGGCATCACATGCAAAACGTGAGCTTGTTACACATGTGGAAACACAGGCCCCTTCTGAGAACCTGGATCAGAGTCTGTATTATTAGGAACGTGCAGTCGTGGTTGACTGTGTTACACATCAGGCAGTACCTATGCTTCCAACTCAGCATGACATCTCCAGCTGAGACATACACACCACAGACCCTGAACGATGCAAACACAGCCCTCGGAAACCCATATGCCCTGTGGATGCCCAAATTTTAAAGTTTATTTTCCTGAAAAGTAAAATCTGTACTGGGGATTTTGGGACACGTGTCATCCTCATTTGTTAGTGTTAGAAAGCATATCACAGAATGTTGCTGGGCACAGTGATCTTATTGGGTGATTCAGGATATTCCCCTTGGTCAAAACTTTTCCTCCTAACATGGGTTTTTTTTTGTTTGTTTCTTTTTCCCCCCTTCATTTTTTTCTTTCTTATCTCCTAACACTGTTTTCATGTAGGGTGACATTTTAACCTCTTCTGGTGACCTCTTTTTAAAAAAATATATATTTTATTGATTTTTTACAGAGAGGAAGGGAGAGGGATAGAGAGTTACAAACATTGATCAGCTGCCTCCTGCACACCCCCCACTGTGGATGCACCTGCAACCAAGGCACATGCCCTTGACCGGAATCGAACCCGTGACCCCTGAGTCCGCAGGCTGACACTCCATTCCCTGAGCCAGACCGGTCAGGGCTTCTGGTGACCTCTTGATAAACTTGTCTTTTCTTTCAGGGACCGTTGACCTTCAGGGATGTGGCCATCGATTTCTCCCAGGAGGAGTGGGAATGCCTGGACCCAGCTCAGCGGGACTTGTACCTGGATGTGATGGTGGAGAACTACAGCAACCTGGTCTCCCTGGGTGAGGATGACTTCCTTCCCGAGTTCCTCCTCCGCCCGCAGGGTTTTGTTTCCTTTATTATTTTAACATCTTTTGGAGGCATCTGCTTTCTAGGGTAGACTTTCTGATTTTTGCTCTTAGGGAACAAATGGGGGTTTTCTGGTTTAGAAAAGAAAGGCTTTGTTCTATATGTGAATTTGGAAATCAGTGTTTGAAAATTTTATTTGTTGTCTAGACTAATTAAGGTTCTGTCAGAAAACAGCATTTTGGAAAATAATTTTCCAGAATATTCAAATATTCTACCTTGTCTTCTTGCCAGTGGACACACTGGGTTGGAAATAGGAAAATCTCTATCAAAACTCATGTTCCACCCTGACCGGTTTGTCTCAGTGGATAGAGCGTCGGCTGTGGACTGAAGGGTCCCAGGTTCGATTCCGGTCAGGGCATATACCTTAGTTGCAGGCACACTCCCATTAGGGAGTGTGCAGGAGGCAACTGATCTTTGTTTCTTTCTCATTGATGTTTCTAACTCTCTATCCATCTCCCTCTCCCTCTCCCTTCCTCTCTGTAAAAAATCAATGAAATATATTTTTTAAAAAAACCTCATGTTCCATCTATACATATAAAAGCCTGTTTTAATGTGGTGGTCTCTCAGTCAGGCTTGTATATATTGAGCAGGTAATTCCTTGTTGAATTATAGTTGATTAACTTGTTCTAGTTGCAGGGTGAGAGGCCTGGGTGATCTCTCTAGCCTCCATTTTTCTGACGTTGCTCCCCATGTCTTCAACTCTTAATTTCTTATCCGTTATCACCCCTTTTCAACTCTTCTGTATTTATGTCACTCCACTTGATGTGCAAAGTGGTCGATTTGTTAGTATCCCATGTGGGCTTCCCTCTATCAAAATTTTGAATGTACTATGCAAGTTTTTTGATTCTTCAGCTTGGTCATATCTTTCATTGGTAATTCTGTTATATTTTTATATTGGTGCATTTTTTTTTTAGCTTCCCTTTTATGTTTGGTTTATTTCATAGATACTTTTATGTTTGGACCATGTTTTCTAGTTTTTCTCAATATCTTAATATCTCTTGTTGGGGTTCAGTAATTTAAACAACCAGGCCTTATGAACTTGCTTTTTGTAAGAAAAAATAAGTGAGAATCACCTGTGATAGAAATTCTGAATATCTGTCAAAATTGTTTGGGGTCAGAGTGTGTGTAAGTTCCAAGTTTAAATAATTTTCTATTTCTCCCCACAACTCAAAATATCTTTTTTTTCTTTTTTTTTCTTTTCTTTTTGTTCTTGATAACTGTCTTCAGTATTGCAGTCTCTATAATGTTTGAACAATTACCCACCTCTTTTATTTCTTAAATATTTTTTATTGATTTCAGAGAGGAAGGGAGAGGGAGAGAGAAACATCAATGATGAGAGAATTATAATTTATTTTAAATAATTCTTTATTGTTGATATTATTACATATGTTCGCCAGAGAGAGAATTATTGATCAGCTGCCTCCTGCACACTCCACACTGGGGATTGAACTGATAACCCGCGCATGTGCCCTGACCAGGAATCGAACTGTGATGCCCTGGTTCATAGGTTGATATGCACACACTGAACCATGTGTTCCAGGCACCCACTTTTTCTCTTTAGCAGCCATTACAATGCATTTACCATGTACCAGTAATGCCATTAGTTTAGCAATCTGTATCATACAAAACAGAAACATGTTCTTCAAGATGCTGCAA
Organism: Cnephaeus nilssonii; assembly: GCA_030846915.1. Classification (NCBI taxonomy): domain Eukaryota; kingdom Metazoa; phylum Chordata; class Mammalia; order Chiroptera; family Vespertilionidae; genus Cnephaeus; species Cnephaeus nilssonii. The sequence goes on along the minus strand of JAULJE010000025.1, from coordinate 3,992,040 downwards.
AACCACAAGATCATTGAACACACACAGTACCTCATCTCCTCAGAGAAGAAACTGGGAAGTGGGAGTTTTCTTGTAATACTGCCACTGTTTGCTAGGATGTTTTCAAGTATTGGTGGCAAATTAAGCAATTTTTTAATCCTCTTTGATGTGACTTTTCCTCATTGTACCTTTCTTGGTCTTGCTGTGAACATTTAACTTAATTTTGGCGTACTCAGAAATGTCATTTGGTCAGTAATTGCTGGTAAGTTCAATGCACATTTCCCTGGGTGTCATAACTGTGAAACTTTATTTCATATCTTTCAGCTATCTTATCTGAAGACAACCAGGACATTTTGCAAAAGCCAAAAATAAGAGATTTATTCCCTAAAATAATACTGGTAAGATATGGAAGGTATGGTTTTGATAATGTACATTTAGTGAAAGCCTTGGAATTTGAGGAGTGTAAGATGAGAAAAAAGTATTTTAACATGGACAGAAGTAACCTGGTACAGTTATTCATAATAAAATCATTGTCACTTAATGAGGTCAAAGGTATTACACATTTGGTAATACTCCCAATTTAAATTAATTATATTTTAAACTAATGTGTTTCTAAATGTGAAGACCAAATAAATGTTTTTAATATACACTGTTGGCATGAAAATACTGAAAATCTATGCATTTACATAATCTATGCTGTAAATATAAGAATTATTACAGTGTAGTGTGGGATTAAATTTTCAATCATTTCTAGAATATAGTGATTTATAATGCACGTACAAAATTTAAATGCAGTTAGTTTGTTGAATTCTGTCTTAAGGTATCATTATACTTCTATTGAAAAATAATGTTTTTCATACAAATATCTATAATTTTTATAAACTTAGGAATCTTTTTTAAATATGTCTTTATCGCCCTAACCGGTTTGGCTCAGTGGATTGAGCGTCGGCCTGCGGGCTGAAAGGTCCTAGGTTCGATTCCGGTCAAGGGCATGTACCTTGGTTGCGGGCACATCCCCAGTAGGGGGTGTGCAGGAGGCAGCTGATCGATGTTTCTCTCTCATCAATGTTTCTAACTCTCTATCCTTCTCCCTTCCTCTCTGTAAAAAATCAGTAAAATATATTTTTAAAATACATACATATATGTTGTGTGTGTGTGTGTGTGTGTGTGTGTGTGTGTGTGTGTGTGTCTTTATCGATTTAAGAGAGTACAGGAGAAGAGAGAGTGAGAGAAATATCAATGATGAGAGAGAATCATTGACTGGCTGGTTGCCTGTTGCTCACTCCCCACTGGGGATCAAGGCCACAGCTCAGGCATGTGCCCTGACCAGGAATCAAACTGTAACCTCCAGATTCATGGTTTGTTGCTCAACCCCTGAATCACACCAGCATGAAAGGAGTGTTATTGTTGTTTTTATACACCATCATGTTTTCATAGTCATCACAGAATAGTTATTTGAAAGAGTACATGTTTAATGAAATTATAGCTGTCACTAAAGGCCTTTCCATCTTCAATGATTACCAGAATATATGCAATGAAGACAGAAGTCACCAATGCAAGGAGCACTGGAAAAATTTTAACCAAGAATCAAATTCTAATATACATCAGAAAATTCAACTTCCACAGAACCATTATAAGGGTGGAAAAGTTTATGACCAAATGTCAAATCAAAGTATACTTCAGTTTATTCATTCTGTGGCAAAAACAAACAAACGAAGAAAATGTGACAAACCTTTGAAACAATCTTCAAATCATACTGAACGAGATAATATTCATACCAGAGAGAAAGCTTACAAATTTAATTCGTGTTGGAGACTCTTCAGTCAAATACTCAATCTAAATAAACTTAAGAAAATCCGAACTGGAGAAAAACATAAATGTAAAGAATGTGGTAAAACATTTAATTTCCTTTCAAATATTCGTGAACATGAGAGAATTCATACCGGAGAGAAGCCTTATAAATGTGGAGAGTGTGGCAAAGCCTTCAGGAGGTCCTCGAAGTGTCGTCGTCATCAGAGCATTCATACCGGAGAAAAGCCGTATAAATGTAGAGAATGTGGTAAAGCCTTCACTGAGTCCTCAATCCTTAATCAACATCAGAGAGTTCACACTGGAGAGAAGCCTTATAAATGTAAAGAATGTGGCAAAGCCTTCAGTGCTGCATCAAGCTTTGCTCATCATAAGAGAGTGCATATTGTCGAGAAGCCCTATAAATGCGCAGAATGTGGCAAAGCCTTCAGTATGGCATCAGCACTTACTATTCATCAGAGAGTGCATACTGGAGAGAAGCCCTATAAATGTGGAGAATGTGGCAAAGCCTTCAGGTGGCATCAGCACTGACTATTCATCAGAGAGTGCATACTGGAGAGAACCCCTATAAATGTAGAGAATGTGGCAAAGCCTTCAGTAAGGCATCAAACTTTGCTTATCATCAGAGGGTGCATACTGGAGAGAAGCCCTATAAATGCGGAGAATGTGGCAAAGCCTTCAGTGCAGCGTCAACACTTACTTTTCATAAGAGAGTGCATACTGGAGAGAAGCCTTTTAAATGTAGTGAATGTGGCAAAGTCTTCAGTGACTCCTCAAACCTGAATCGACATCAGAAACTCCATACTGGAGAGAAGCCTTATAAATGTAGAGAATGTGGCAAAGCCTTCAACAGGTCCTCAATCCTTACTGTACATCAGAGAGTTCATACTGGAGAGAAGCCTTATGAATGTAGAGATGTGGCAAAGCCTTTACCAGATCTTCATCCCTTACTTATCATCAGAGAGTTCATACTGGAGAGAAGCCTTATAAATGTGGAGAATGTGGCAAAGCCTTCAGGAGGTCCTCAGTGTGTGTTCTTCATCAGACTAGTCACACTGGAGAGAAGCCTTATAAATGTATGAATGTGGCAAAGCCTTCTGTAACTCCTCAAACCTTAAGCGACATCAGAAACTTCATCACTGGAGAGAAGCCGTTTAAATGTAGAGAATGTGGCAAAGCCTTCATTGTGGCAACAGACCTTACTTATCATCAGAGAGTTCATACTGGAGAGAAGCCGTTTAAATGTAGAGAATGTGGCAAAGCTTTCAACAGGTCCTCAACCCTTACTGTGCATCAGAGGGTTCATACTGGAGAGAAGCCCTATGAATGTAGACAGTGTGGCAAAGCCTTTAGTAAGTCCTCAAACCTTAGTAATCATCAGAGAGGTCATACTGGAGAGAAACCCGATAAATGTAGAGGATGTGGCAAAGCCTTTAACCAGTGTTCTTGCCCTATTGTACATAAAAGGGTTGATGACTCCTTGCATTTACAAGGAGTGACATTAGTACTTTACTAGCAGTGAGAACTTAAACTCAGTGCCATAGAATTCATGCTTGGATGAAGCCTTATGAATGTGAAAAATGTGGAAAAGCCTTTAAAGATATTCATGATTTACTGTACCTAAGAGACTTCATAGTGGAGAGAAATCTTACAAATGTAAGGAGTGTGGCAAGTCCTTTCCTTGTCAGTGTGATCTTATTGAATATCAGATAATTCATTGTGAAGAGAACCTTACAAATGTGAACAATTAGGCACATTTTTTAATGACCATTGGTGTCTTTCTCAACACAATACAATTCGTACTGGAGAGAACTATAAATATAGAAGTTTGTCAAAGCCTTTAATCAGGAGTGGTATCTCGCTCAACAAAAAAATATATAATGGAGTGAGACATTACCAAAGGAGAATGTGGCGAAGCTTTTAACCTGTATTCAAACTTACTAGTAATTGGAGGGAATCATTCTAAATAGAAACAGTAAAAATATAAAGAGTTTGCCCAAAGATTTAACCAATGTTCCAGTTTCATTGAGCATGATCAAATTAAGCTTTATAAATTGTAACACATGTGCCAAAGTGTATATTCTCATTTATATGTTATTCAACATCTGATAATTATTGCTGGAGTGAAGTCCAGCAAATATAAAGAATGTGGGGGAAAAAAAAGAATGTGGCAAAGTTTCACTTGGTACGTGAATGTATTTGAGATCAGAATTCATACTCTGGAGAAACAATGAAAATGTAAACAATGTCCAAAAGTCTTTATTCCACACATAATTTATTCCTCACATTGAAATTCCTGGCAGAGGTAAACTCTAAAACCAAAGAATGTGGGAAATCCTATAGCTGGACCTTCAGTCTCAGTCATTATCAGGGATTGCAATGTGGACTTAATTCTGTGTTTTGGATTTAGGAGGAAAGACTTTTGTTAAAAAGATATGCTTCTCAAAAACCTAAAAAATTTTCCAAAGTATACATTTTAAATTAAATTTTAAAGTATCACAGAATTCACACTAGATGAATAGTCAATACTTTTCAGGTATTATTCTAAATCAGAATACTTATAGAGAAAAATCCAATGTTTAAATGAACATAAGTAATTTTTAGTATGCTTGAATATATTAAAAGAAGTAATGTTTCCATAAGTATAATTGCTTAGAGTGTTGTCTATTTTTTATTGACATTATTTGAGACATACTGAAAAGGAAATATTAATGTGATTCTGCTCCTATATCACTGATGATACCATGTTTTATTCCTGGTGTTGGTGTGAAATCATGGGGTTGTTACTGCCTTAAAGACCTGTGAAGTCTTGTATATTGCATGGGTTTCACTGACGTATTCTTTTCCATGGAATATTGCATATATTGTAATGCACACTGCTTGAAGACCATCTAAATGGACATTGTGGTTGATTTAGAATGTTGTTTTATGTCATCACGTAGGGCATTATAAACTTTGACTAAATTTGCCAATTACACCTTCAGAAAAATATGGTGGCAGTTCATTAAAATCCTGATGTATCTATCTTCATAGTAGCCATAGGTAGAAGTGATGAACATTGGTTGATGTGGTGAAATAAAGAAGATATGAAGCATATCTGAGAACATATAAGGCAACTCATCCCTAAGTGCATAAAATTATTGTACATTCATGTTTTCTAAATTTTTAGCCTCCATTCAAAAGACCAGATGAAGCACAGTTATTACATTATTATATCAGAATGCCACGACCTTCCCAGTGAGTTCAGGATGACTTGAAGGAGGGCTGACTACACAATAAATACACTATACAAAAAATATGAATTTAGAAGGCATTTGGGGGGCCAGGTGAAACCTCTTTAATGAAGAAGAACACCGAGATCGGGTCCTGCCCACTTTGAATACACATTTACCCTTTAGCAATGCATACAGGCAGATCAAAGGTAAAGTTTGGTATACAATGTAAAGATTATCTATCAGGTCAGGAAATAGCCTGCATCCATTGTAATCACAGCAGGGCAAACTTGTGCTGATATTCAGCTCAAGTATCAAAGTCCATTGGCCTTCCAATGTCCCTTTTGCACTTTTATGCTAAGTGCTGTTTGCTTTAGCCTCCAGCTTCAGAAGATTAGTAATACATCTTAAATGTTTGTAATGTGCATTTTGACAAATGGTTGCACTTACAGTATTGGTTTTCGTACTTTATTTAGAGTATGGGTGAACTTCCTATTTTCTTTTTTTTAAAATATATTTTTATTGATTTCAGAGAGAAAGGGAGAGGGACCAAGAGATCAAAACATCAATAAGGAGAGAGATTTATTGATTGGCTGCCTCCTGCATGCCCCACACTTGGGATTGAGCCCGCAACTCGGGCATGTTGCCCTGTTGGGGAATGGAATTGCGAGGTCGACGCTTAACCACTGAGCCATGCTGGCCGGGCTGTTTTCATTAATAAAGCTGAGTGAGTGTGGATGTATATTCATGTGTTCAACCTTCAAGGTTGTAGGTAACAGTATTGGAGTTGGCGATGCAGTGTAGTTAGGTCAGTAGCAAACCCTTTTCCCAGTGGCCTTGAACTTTAAATAATGCGAAGACATCTCTCCATTGTTGATATATTTTTCTTGTTCTTGCATCTACGGGGACATTATGATAGTCACAATAAATATGACAAGTGCTTTGGAGAGTTGAGCCAAACCACGTTCTGATGTTGCTGCCGTGGCCTTTATGTTCTTCAGCAAGAAGCCTTGAAGTGACGCCCCCCCTCTTCCACAGTTGCGTGCACCACCACCTCAGGTCCTCTGTGCCCGCAGACTGGCACCAGAGAAGCTCATGCAGGGGTTGGCGGCAGGTACTGGTCTGGGGAGCTCAAAGGGAGGATCGCTGGGGAGGGTACCCCGGCACCGCCTTGAGCACCAAGTGGCCTTGGTTCTGCAGTTTATTTATTTATTTATTTATTTATTTTTAAAATGTCTTTATTGATTAAGGTGTCACATATTTGTCCTCATCCCCCCATTCCCATCCCACACCCCTCCCCACGGATGCCCCAACCCCCTGTTGAACTTAACCATTGGTTAGGCTCATATGCATGCACACAAGTCCTTTGGTTGATCTCTCCCCCCTGCCCCCACCCTCCCCTATCCTCCCTCTGAGGCCCGATAGTCCGATCGATGCCTCCTTGTTTCTGGTTCTGTTCTTGTTCATCAGTCTATGTTGTTCATCATTTCCCCTAGATGAGCGAGATCATGTGTCACTAGAGATAAACTTATAAGAACTGAATGTGAGACGAGCAATAATAGTTATGCTGACAGGCAAATGAATCAGTCTGTAGTGAGTTTCTTTCTGGACCAACAGTTCTTTTGAGACCCAATATCAATGTCCACCAGTTCCTTATGTGTACATGTCGGCACTGACCCCTCAGCTCTGGATGGTGGACAAATGGTGGTAATGCAGGTTCGATTCCCTCTGGTTGGGTCTCGGCCGGACCTAGGGGCACGGCTTCATCCGGAGGTTCTGCAGTTTAGAGCCACCGGGGGAGGAGAGTCGGAGCCGAGGGTCTGCCCCACTGCTGGGCACTATTGCCGGCTTTCTCCACTTCCCTCCCTGTGTTAAGTCTTCAGAGTTTTCTAAATACCTCATTTGTTCATAAGTGATCTTAATTTTTGCAGCTACTTATGATAACCATAATACAATGTGGTCCTAACTTCAAAAATGAATGAGTTGATTTCCAGGCATTAATCAAAGCATTTACACATGATTCATCCCTGACTCCTACAACTTACCATTAGGAAATGATGTGAGGACCCATTTGAAGTTAAAAGTCACAAGTCTGGCAAAGTCTAGACGCAGGACATAGCCCTGGTCCTTTTAATTTTGTTAAATACCATGACTTATTTTTATTTTTAAAAAATATATATATTTTATTGATATTTTACAGAGAGGAAGAGAGAGGGATAGAGAGTTAGAAACATCGATCAGCTGCCTCTTGCACACTCCCCACTGGGGATGTGCCCGCAACCAAGGTACATGCCCTTGACTGGAATCGAACCCGGGACCCTTGAGTCCGCAGGCCGACGCTCTATCCACTGAGCCAAACCAGTTTCAGCTTCATTACTTGTTTTTAGAGATAGTCAACTCCTTCTGATTGGATTCAGAATGTTACCAGATGGGGTCCGGGCCCAGGGTAGGTCTGACTCAGCGCCCCTCCCTTTAGCGTGTGGGTTCTTGACTGTGTAGGAAAGATTTCACACCAGTCCAGGTGGCTTTTGAGAGTATGTTTATTAAAGCGTGAAACAAAGAGGGCTTAAGGAAGGAGAAGCAAGAGGAGAGCATCAAGAAAATGGGGGCCTTAGAGCCCATTTCAGGGGATTAGTGTTCTATTGTAAATCAGCTAGCTAGACAGAAGACGCCTTAATCAGTGAGCCAAATTTTGGAGCGCTAATTACGCTAGAGGTCTCAGAGGAGTGACCTCCCAAATCTGAGCAAAAACATAGAGGAACCCCACCCCTTCTATATCTTTCCAGCCCTTTGTCTCCCAAATAAGGCTTTTTTCTGGACCTTCTGCAGACTTGACGAAGAGCTCCATGTAAGTTATTTTTGCAGGCAGCTTGTAAACTTGAGCACAGTACGTTCCAGACAACTAACAAATACCTGGTATGGGAGTAGTTAGAAGCGGCAACAGAGCGGCCCGCAAGGTCAGATAGTTGAACTTATTTTCCCAATTATTTAAGCAAGCAAACACAGAAGCCAAAATAGCAGGGTTAAAGTGTCAAACAGCTGATTTTTTTTTTACAGAATAGAGATTCTGGTAGCAAGATGGAGTGCTTATGCATCATTAGCCTGGGTCAAGCTGCGATTGCCCGCTGCTTACCTGGTTGCAAAACTCGTGACCCTTCGTGTTTAGGAGAAAAATAGCAAAGACATAAGGCAGCACAGATTCTTGGAGACCAGGAAGCGGCTAGCGAGGAGCAGCAGTCACCTGGGTCTCCTGGGTCTGGTTTAAAGCAGTTCATTTGCACAAGGGAATCCTGAGCATCACTGCAGGCATTGAAATGCTCACTGCTGTGCCTCCGACAGCGGTGAGTCCACATCCGTGGGGGATGCCCCACACCCAGCCTGCTTCCCCGCCCAGATGGAGGGTCTGTAGGAGGAAACTCCCTGTGGTGTCTCTGCTTTCTGGCTGTCACACACTCCCTGCTGCAAGCCCTTCTGGGACAGTCCTCCCACCCCATGAGGTTTAACGTCTCGGGAGACGACTGGAGTTTAGTCCAAACCTTTGCGTGCCTTTCCCCACCATCTCTGCTCCAGGCCCTCATAGTCCTGATGGCTCCCCAACATGGGGATCTGCGGACCCTTCCGCCTCGCACCCATTTAATAAGGGCCCAGAAGGGAGCATTTCAGATCTTGCCTCTGGTGTGTCATCACTTTGCTTCAAATAGTTTAAATTCCCCCCCCCCCTTCCCCAAAAATAATGAGCCTAGATTCCCAGGAAGAGCAGTCTTCATGGGGCGGGACTTATTGGGAAAGAACAGGGTGTCCCCAGAACAGGTCACCTGCCTGCAAGGAGGGGCTTTATGGGAGCGGTGCCTGCGAGGGGGTGGGGAACCAGGCTGGGAGGGGGCAGGAGAGGGAATGAGAGAGACACAGGGGAGGGAGAAAGGGCCAGTGAGGGGGCCCCATAGGGGATGTGGCAGGGACTGGGAGCGACAGTACGAGTGAGAGGGTAACTCGGGAAAGTATAATGAGGAGGAAGAAAGGGGAGAAGAGGGGGAGGCCCAGAGAGATGAAGGGGAGCTAATAGGGAGAGGGGCCACGTGAGCAGAAGTGGAGCAACAAAGGAAAAGAGAGAGTGGTTCTGAGAAAAGTTGGAGGGATGGAATGCAGGGACTCAGGGATGAAAAGGGAGGGGGGGCCGAAACCGGTTTGGCTCAGTGGATAGAGCGTCGGCCTGTGGACTGAAAGGTCCCAGGTTCGATTCCGGTCAAGGGCATGTACCTTGGTTGCAGGCACATCCCCAGTAGGGAGTGTGCAGGAGGCAGCTGGTCGATGTTTCTCTCTCATCGATGTTTCTAACTCTATCCCTCTCCCTTCCTCTCTGTAAAAAATCAATAAAATATATTTTAAAAAAAAAAGAAAAGGGAGGGGGGTTTAGGGATGCCGGAGCAGAGGGAGAAACAGCATTGAGAGCCCGCCAGCTTGGGTAACAGGAAAGACTAACAGAGGAAGCAGAGGAGACACAGGCGTGGGGAGAGAAAGACGCAGACCTGTGTGGAGATGGGAGCCATCAGAAAGACCAGGGAGAAAGGGTAACTGAAGGGAAATAGGCTTCAGGAGGTTCATGGTTCAGGTGTAGGGACAGACAGAGAGAAAAGGGGAGAAAGAGCAGGGGAGAGGGAGGTGAAAAATAGGAAAGGACAACAGTGGAGAGAAAGGGAGCAGGGAGGCAGAGACAGATCCACAGACAGAAATACATAGTAGTGGGAAGGAGGGGAACCCTGGTCTGAGTGAGTGGTGAGCTGATGGGGTGTGGATGGTTACGTTGTGATATATTGTCTTGTGACTTTATATGTTTAATTCAACATTAGCTGAATTGTTTAGTTAAACAGAGTTGAATGAGAGTGTCAAATCTCCAGTTTATAAGGCTTAGGAATTTTTAAAAATATATATATATTTTATTGATTTTTTTTACAGAGAGGAAGGGAGAGGGATAGAGAGTTAGAAACATCGATGAGAGAGAAACATTGAATAGCTGCCTCCTGCACACCCCTACTGGGGATGAGCCCGCAACCAAGGTACATGCCCTTGGCTGGAATTGAACCTGGGACCTTTCAGTCCGCAGGCTGACGCTCTATCCACTGAGCCACACCGGTTAGGGCATGAATTTTTTAATTACTTGCTTCCAAGTGCAGCCCTCATTCACTCAGCAGGGAGAGACTTGTACGTGGGCCAAGGGACCCTTTACATTTCCTGGGATGGCAACGAGGAGGTGACCTGGGGCAAGAAATGCCTGAGTCTGTCTCAAGCTCATAAAATGTCTTTAAAAGAAGAATTGCTCAGATATAGAAAACAAAAATAGAGGTAAAAATATTACCATTTTCAAATAAAAAGTAAACTTTGTAATTGTGCGCAGAAGGAACATATAATGCAATTGAAATTGCATTTATTTTTTTATTTTAAATACATTTTATTGATTTTTTACAGAGAGGAAGGGAGAGAGAGAGAGAGTTAGAAGCATCGATAAGAGAGAAACATCATTCTGCTGCCTCCTGCACACCCCCCACCGGGGAGTGCCCGTAACCAAGGTACATGCCCCTGACCGGAATCGAACCCGGGACCTTCAGTCCGCAGGCTGACGCTCTATCCACTGAGCCAAACCGGTTTCGGCTGAAATTGCATTTAGATATGATTGACCTAAGTACATTATTTTATGATTTGAACAAGGTTGTCTTTTTGTTGGTTGGTTTGTTGTTTTTTTAAATTGATTTCGGGGAAGAAGGGAGAGGGAGAGAGAAATATCAATGATGACGTTTCCTGTTGCACTCCCCACACTGCCTCCTGTACTCCCCACACTGGGGATTGAGCCCACAACCCAGGTATGTGACCTTGACTGGAATCAAACAGTCACTTCCTGGTTTGGCGGTTGATGCTCAATCATTGAGCTATACTGGCCAGACTGTTTGCTCTTTTAAGAGTTTATTTGCGGGGAAATGACAGCATGTGCTTGGGAGGAAGATCTCAAATATCCCCTGATTTGAAGGTATTTTTATTCCAAGTGTGGTAGAGAACAACAATTATCCTAAAAATTCAATTTATAACAATTTTATTTTATTTTTTAATATCTTTACAGAGAGGAAGGGTTCTCCTTGTATATTCTTATCTACAAATATGTATAACCCAAATATTCCAAGTTTTAATGAAAGACTACAGAGATGAGCAGCTAGCACTGGCCTAGAGCAATTTGGCTTGCAATAGTATTTATAGAAGGTAATATTACAACAATTGAAGTGTTGATCTTGTAAGAACAGCTCAGATCTTGTGTGATCTTGTAAGAACAGAACTTGTCTGTTCTTCCTCTGAATACCGTATTTCCCGGCGTATAAGACGACCCCCAACTTTTCCAGTTAAAATATAGAGTTTGGGATATACCCGCCCTATAAGATGACACCCGGCGTATAAGACGACCCCCGACTTTTGAGAAGATTTTACTGGGTTAAAAAGTTGTCTTATACACCGGAAAATACGATAGTTTTGGGGAAACATGAGAACCCTACCCAGACAATGTCCCTCTTTTGTTCACAACCACTGATGGCCCCAGCATCCTGACACTGAAAGAATCAATCCAAACACAAAACTTGACAACATCTTCTTCGTTGCCTTTAGACACAAAACAGCCTGGATTCCTAGAATCCTCCCTGTTCTTTCCCCATCACACCCTGTGTCGCCCACAAGGGACTCGTTGTTCTGAACGCTGCAACCTGGGCTGCAGGCCCTGAGAGGCCCCTGCATCTGAGGCTGGAGTGGTAAATGGGGTGGAACTCTCTAAGCTTAGAGGAGTCTGGGAGGCACAGAGGGCCTGATCCCAGCTTTCTGGGGGCTCAACAAGCCTCAGGAACACCCTGCAAAGTGGAGATGTTGCCTCCCACATCTCCTCCTACTCACGACCACCAGTGTGGTGAAGCCCGTGAGTTCATGACCACAAGTCAAAATGTCCTCCATGAGGAAGCCGCTGGAAGTACCAACCTCACGGGCTGTGCACTAAAAATGCTTTCTGGGTAATGTAGTTTTCTCAACCGTCCAAAGGAGGGCTGTCATCCCAGGCAATGACCTTGGTGAAGAAAGGTGTTGTAGCACAGCCAGTAGCTCTGGGGAAGGTCAAGATGGGACCAGAGGTCTGGTTGTTTTTTTTTGTTTTTTCTTTTTTAAAAATATATTTCATTGATTTTTTACAGAGAGGAAGAGAGAGAGACAGAGAGTTAGAAACATCGATGAGAGAGAAACATAGATCAGCTGCCTCCTGCACACCCCCCACTGGGGATGTGCCCGCAACCAAGGCACATGCCCCTGACCGGAATCGAACCTGGGACCCCCGAGTCCACAAGCCGACCCTCCATCCACTGAGCCAAACCGGTCTCGGCCCAGAGGTCTGGTTAACTGGAACAGTCTAACAGGTCTCAGAGGGGAGGTGGGAGGGGAAGACTGGAAGAGATCCACCAAAGAATATATACATGGTGGGGGAAGGAGAGGAAGGGGAAACATCTGTAATACCATAAAAAACAAAAACACTGGTGTGGTTCAGTGGTTGTCCGTCAACCTATGTACCAGGAGGTCACCGTTCTATTTCTGGTCAGACACATATGTACTTTGCAGGCTCAATTCCCTGTGTGTGTGTGTGTGTGTGTGTGTGTGTGTGTGTGTTGAGGGGGAAGTGCAGGAGGCAGCTAATCAGTAATTCTCTCTCTAAAACATCAGTTGATGTTTTTAAGTATCCCTCTCCCCTCCTCTAAAATCAACAAAAATATACCGTATTTTCCGGCGCATAAGACGACTTTTTAACCCAGGAAAATCTTCTCAAAAGTCGGGGGTCGTCTTATACCCCGGGTGTCATCTTATAGGGCGGGTATATCCCAAACTCTATATTTTAACTGGAAAAGTTGGGGGTCGTCTTATACGCCCAGTCGTCTTATACGCCGGAAAATACGGTATTTTAAAAAATGTATATACGTATATGCATAGCCCGTGGACACAGACAGTAATGTGGTGAGGGCCTAGAAGCTGTGGGGGCTGGATAGATGAAAGTAAAGGGAGAGTGTGGAGGCAGGAAATGGGGGATGTCTGTGAAATAAGAATTTTAGGGGTGAAATAGGCAGGTTTAGGAAATTTTAAAAATTAAGGGTCAATGGAAAACACACAGGGCTACAGAGAAGAGGTTACATTTCTATAAGATAAGGGAGAGGCAACAGTAACATTTACATAAGATAAGGGAACTGAGAGTAACAAAAGGTCTATATTTACAAAATAAAGAAGGAGGAAGAAAGCCCAGAGGGAATAGGAGGACCATGAGGGAGGAGGGCCTCACATTCCCATGTGAGATTTGACCTTTGAACTCAGGGGTTACTGTAGTAACCAAATTCAAAGGGGAATATTGACCAATCTGAGGGGATATCAAGGCACCAAGAACGTCAGCCTTTATAAACTGGAAACAGGAACTCGGTGGGACTCTTTCCCCCTCCCCACGTAGGTAGGAGTCTGTACTTGTTCTTCAATAAATTTCCACCTTTGCTACACCATCTTCCATCCGTGGATTCATCTTTGACTCTGACAGACCAAGAATCCAGGGAATCATCCTGCCCAGGGGAACACCACGTGTCACAGTCCAAAAATCCTGTATCATCATTGGTGCAATGGCTAGGAATTTTGTCAGTCAGCCCTCTTCACATCGAATGGTGAGTATACCCACGGAGTCTGTCCCTTTTCTGTCTCTTATATGAGTTTGGAGGCTGATGGATGTCCACCAGCCACTTAAACTTGGCTGCCGTCTAAAAAGCGGGCATCTCTCTCTTTCACTGCTCCTTTCTGGGTGTATTCTCCAGGCCCAGAACCACAGCTGGCATGGGTCAGTCAAGTAAAAGCCACCAGGGCTATTGCCGCTAAAAGAAAAACATCTCCCCTGTCAGGATAAACTGGTGCCGGGTTAAGTGTTAGGCTGCCGCCAGTCTGAAGACCGAGCCTGGCCATCGACTTGAATGAGTGCTTGGGTCCCTTCTAAGGCTCCAAAGAATCAAAGAGGCAAATTCCTCCCAGTGGTTCAAGAATCTTGAATGTCCTTACATGAGTAAAGACCTTGCAGGGGTGCTGGGAGAAATGTTTCCATGGCGTGAAGTCGGCCTCATAGAAACAATACATGTAATTAAATTCTGATCCGTCCAGGGGATGCATATAAGGATTGGTCACCCAGTATTCTGGGTCCTCGTGGCTGTCTTAGACAGCTGGGAGAGAAACTGAGATACCATTCCAATCTGACCCACTACATATGTCCACTCCCTGGCCCAGATCCCAAGCAGGTTTTAATTGGAGAATCATCTGCCTTTTTCTTCTGCTCTCTATCTCAATCAGGTCAAATAGTATCCAGCTAAGACCGCTGCCTCCACAGTCCAGATCCCACTAAGCTTAACTCCTACTTCTAGGCAGGAGTTAGGACAGGTGGGGCCAGCTACCATATTTTTTGGCATATAAGACGACTTTTTACTTTTGAGATTTTCCTGGGTTAAAAAGTCGTCTTATACGCCGGAAAATATGGTAACTGTTTTCTACTCCTGGCATATGAGCATGGCCCTGGATCTTCCCATCCGGCATAACAGGAGTTAATCACAGTCCTTAGCCACTCCTGCCACCACCCCTGGAGAAGTTTTAGCCTTTCCGAGAATTCAGCATTACAGCCAGACACAGCTGTTCAGTTATAGCCCATTAATTACTTGCCTCTCACCTTTATTGTGATCCTGTAAAATGGGCGCCCGCTCTCAGGAGTGGTATTAAAAGTTTCATCTTCGCCATGTTTTTGTTTCCCAGCCTGTCATTTGAAATTCGGATAGGTGAGCCATTTCTCATAATTTGGGGATGCATCCAGGACTTCTATACCCATGGAGAGGGAAAAGCTGGTTTAAGGGGAGGTGCCCACCTGATTTTGGATGGCCCTGGGCCTGAGCCTCATTTCTTCACGGATGCTATAGAATAGGCCCAAGACTCTTTTTTCTTTGGAAGATGGTGAAAATGACATGAGGGGAATATACTCGAGGCAACCAGGCAAGCCACATGGATGGGCCAAAATATTCCATTGGGAGAATGCTGAGGTTCTGGGGAGGCTCAGTCCCCAAACCAGGGATAGGAGACATTGCTCTGCTTTGGTGCTTTTTCAATGGAGTGGTGACTGTGGGTTGTGCATTCTTGTAAATATTATGTATAAGAGTGTTTCTGTTGATGTTTTCTGTTGACGCTTGGAGCCATCTCTTTAAAGATGGGGTACATCCCACTTTGCTGGGGGCCAGCTACTTGTGGACAGGCTGAACACATGGCAGGGATTGCAGGAACTTGAAGGCATCAGTGACCGGAAATTCAGGGTTTGAATTTTGAGAGACTTTTTGTCTGTGTGTCTGTAATAGAACTTTGGCTACTGATGGTCTTTGCTAGCTTAGTTTGCTCTTTGCTGTCTCTGCACTGTGTGGGCTTTGTGCCACTCAGAGCCAAAGGTCATTTTGCTGCGCTGGGTTACGATTCTAAGGCTAATTTGAAAGTGTAAATTTGTGAAGTTTGTATGTCCAGCTGCAGTGGGAACATCTCAGGCAAAAGCAGGACAGAGTGAGGAAAGGTGAGTTATGCAGGCAGGGCCCCTCCTCAGGGCACTGGGTGAATGTTTGGGGTTTTTTGGTAATCCTCATCTGAGGATATTTTCCCACTGATTTTTAGAGTGCAAGGGAAGAGCCAAAATCGGTTTGGCTCAGTGGATAGAGCGTCAGCCTGCGGACTGAACGGTCCCAGGTTCGATTCTGGTCAAGGGCGTGTACCTTGGTTGCGGGCGCATCCCCAGTGGGGGGGGTGCAGGAGGCAGCTGATGGATGTTTCTCTCTCATCGATGTTTCTGGCTCTCTATCTCTCTCCCTTCCTCTCTGAAAAAAAATCAATAAAAATATATTTTTAAAAAAAAAGGGGGGGGGGGGAGAGGAGAGGAAGGGAGAGATTGAGAGAGAAGAAAAAAATAGATGCCTCCTACATAGCCCCATAGTGGCCAGGATCAAACCTGCAAATTAGAACTACCAAATCATGCGGTCTTTCAAGGTGCTGGGCACTATATGCCAATATTGGTTAAAGAATGATTGTCTGGCATTATACTGTCACTCCTGAAGCACAGAAATGATGGTATCCACACAATATTTGTTAACTCTCCATGATGATGATCACAATTGTGCTTGAAAATCATCCCTGGAAGTGAATATAACCAAAAAAATTAAAGGTACAAAAGAAAAAACACCTTTACTAAAGGATCATAAACCACAACAGAGGACAGAAAGCGGTTGGTAGCTTGGTGAATTAGAACGTGAAACAATTCATCACAGCATAATGTGAGAGCCACACTGTCCCTGAAAGAGGCAGTAGTTCTTTCTTTCTTTTTTTTAAGTATATTTTTATTGATTTCAGACAGGAAGGGAGAAGGAGAGAGAAATGGAAACATCAATGATGAGAGAGACTCATTGATTGGCTGAGGCAGTACTTCTTAGCTGAGGATAGCTTCCCTGGAAGAATCCTGGGTCAGGTGCATTCCCTCGTCAGAGAGAAAGGAATGAAGATCCTGTCAAGAGCTGGAGTAGTCATCATTTTCACAAGCACAAGTTCTCACACAGAATATATTTCCCCTGAGCACGCAGGAGTTGGGACTGATAGACACTCTTCAGGTGAGCCAGGTGGTAGAGGTGAAATCTCTTCAGCCACAAATCAACTGGGTAGTAGTTCTGGGCATGTTAGCAAGTGCAATGCAGCTCCTTCAAGCCTCACTTGTACCAGAAACTTAGGAGGAATCTAGCAGAGTGTATGTTCCATTAAAAGGGGTGTAAATTCAGGAAAATAGATCATAAAGAGCTGTCTTCAGTGTTGTTATTCTAAGTGAGAAAAATACAGCATTACTTGCACATTTAACACTGCTCTCCAGAGTGAACTCTTTTGAGGTGTGCAGTGAGGTGAGCACTTTGACGAAAGGACACCCCACACTTTCTACACTCATAGGGCTTCTCTCCAGTGTGAACTCTGTGGTGTTGTTTGAGATGAGACTTATAACTGAAGGACTTCCCACAATCACTGCACTCATATGGCTTCTCTCCAGTGTGACCTCTCAAATGATGGATAAGGCTAGAGTTTTGCCTAAAAGACTTCCCACATTCAGCACACTCATATGGCTTCTCTCCAGTGTGGACTCTGAGGTGTACCGTGAGGTGATCACTTCGGCGAAAGGACATCCCACATTCTCTACACGCGTATGGCTTTTCTCCAGTGTGAACTCTGTGGTGTTTAATGAGTTTCGTTTTTTCACTGAAGGACTTCCCACAATCAGTACACTCATAAGGCTTTTCTCCAGTGTGAACTCTCTGGTGTTTAATGAGTTTAGTTTTTGCACTGAAGAACTTCCCACAATCGGTACACTCATAGGGCTTTTCTCCAGTGTGGACTCTGTGGTGTTGTTTGAGGTAAGACTTATCACTGAAGGACTTCCCACAATCACTGCACTCATATGGCTTTTCTCCCGTGTGAACTCTCTGGTGTTTAATGAGGGTAGTTCTTATACTGAAGAACTTCCCACACTCAGTACACTCATAGGGTTTCTCTCCAGTGTGAACTCTGAGGTGTGCAGTGAGTTGAGCACTTTGACGAAAGGACATCCCACATTGTCTACACGCATAGGGCTTCTCTCCAGTGTGGACTCTGAGGTGGTAAGTGAGGTGAGCCCTTAGACGGAACGACATCCCACATTCTCTACACTCATACGGCTTTTCTCCAGTGTGGACTCTATAGTGGTTAATGAGCGTAGCCCTTTCTCTGAAGGACTTCCCACACTCAGTACACTCATACGGCTTCTCTCCCGTGTGAACTCTGAGATGTGCAGTGAGTTGAGCCCTTTGACGAAAGGACCTCCCACAGTGTATACACGCATAGGGTTTCTCTCCAGTGTGAACTCTAAGGTGTACAGTGAGCTGACCTCTTCGACGAAAGGACATCCCACATTCTCTACACTCATACGGCTTTTCTCCAGTGTGAACTCTATGGTGTCTAGTGAGGTAAGCCCTTCGACGAAAAGACATACCACATTCTCGACACGCGTATGGCTTTTCTGCAGTGTGAACCTGGTCATGTTGATTGAGGTTAAACTTCCGTGTGAAAGACTTCCAAAAATCACTACACTCATACAGCTTTTCTCCAGTGTGAACTCTCTGATGTCGAAAGAGGTTAAAGATTTGTCTAAAAACTTTCCTACATTTGTTACGCTCTCCAGAAGAGACACCCTGACATTGAACAACATTCAGGTGGTCGCTGCAAGCGTTTGCACATTCACCCCACTGGTGGTGACTTTTTCCATCAAGAAATTCCTGTGAAAGCTCACTGCTGCAGTTTAGCTCCTCAGTGATGGGAGTGGCCTGGTGCTGGAGAAGCTCTGAGTTGTACTGCAATTCTTCTCCCACCTCCCTGCTGATTGTAGGCACTGAAGATAAGATCGAAGCTGCATCTGCTCACATAGGATGCCCTGTCCATAGCTTCTTTCCAGGGATCCTCCCTACATTCATTCCTCTGTTGCTGGTGAGGTTTCCACGGAAATAAGATGTTTCCAACACCTGTGTCACTACAGAAGGCTTTCTGCTCAAAGTATGCTGCATGTGAGTCAGTCAGGTGCAAAATATCTTTCAAAACAAAGAAACACCGCTTACACAGAAGGGTCTTCTGAGTGGCTGGAGCTCTCTTAGAACCTCTGACCTGTGACTCTCCTTGTATAGATACACTCTGCTCAGAACAGGTCTCCTTATCATCCATTTTATGCCGACAACCTGAAAAGTGAGAAATGGTGAGGAAATACATGTTGAATGTGGTGACAGGGGCAAGTCCCATTGCAAAAGTGTGTTGTACGTCACACGTTGGTCCCATGAAAATGTCTGAAAATAAGAGATGTGCAAGAGGGATTAATAAGAGGCTCCTGTGACTTTCTGGGTTAATGAAAATCACAAAACAGGGAGGCCTCCCCAGAAATATGACACAAACATGGCAAGTACTACATGGATGAGAATATGGATCTCTAGCTAATC
Organism: Cnephaeus nilssonii; assembly: GCA_030846915.1. Lineage (NCBI taxonomy): Eukaryota > Metazoa > Chordata > Mammalia > Chiroptera > Vespertilionidae > Cnephaeus > Cnephaeus nilssonii. Next base: position 3,972,944 of record JAULJE010000025.1, on the reverse strand, counting down.
CTTCAACTGACAGCATTCAGCATGGCTTGTCTGCTGGGGACAGGGGTGAGCTGTACAAGAGGTTGGTTAGGTCTTACTCCAAGTAAAATTCAATAAAGGAGTAGCTGGTTTCATGGACTACTTAGCACGTAGGTGCACCTCGTAACACATGTGCAAGTCAATGTTGAAGAATACTGCATAGGCAGCAGTGCAGAGGAACAGGTAACGAAGAGGTGAGCAGTCAGCACTGGGCCTGAGCAACACAGCTTGCTATAGTATTCAGGGAAGAGAATGTTACAAACAATTGAACGAGGGACTTACAAGAACAGCCTGTGGTTCATGTAAGTAAAGACCATAACATGGCACAGGTCGTCACAAAGAACCTTTACCTAGCCGAAACCGGTTTGGCTCAGTGGATAGAGCGTCAGCCTGCGGACTCAAGGGTCCCAGGTTCGATTCCGGTCAAGGGCATGTACCTTGGTTGCGGGCACATCCCCAGCAGGGGGTGTGCAAGAGGCAGCTGATCGATGTTTCTCTCTCATTGATGTTTCTAACTCTCTATCCCTCTCTCTTCCTCTCTGTAAAAAAATCAGTAATAAAATATATTTTAAAAAAAAAGAAGAAAAAAAAGACCCTTTACCTAGAGAAAGCGTGCAGAAGTTGAGTCCATGTATGTGGACACGTGTCTGTTTCCTATGAAGATAAACTGCAACCTGGGACCCATTAAACTCACTGCAAGACTCCTGACTCCTTGAGACTTGTTGCACTCTTTGAGGTTACGGGTGTTAGGGATGTTTGTGGAGCCCTTTGCTCAGGACTCTCTATAGAGCTCATCCCTGGTAGCCACAGCACATTTGACAAGACAGTGGGGGAAGTTACAAGAGGCCATGTCCTGGCTGTGGGAGTGAAAACACTATGGCTGAGGAATAAAGGAAGAGAGGTCATCACCTCAGGGCACTAGGAGAATGTGAAGGTCTTACCTACAGATGACACAAGTGCAAACACTTCCAGCATCGCATCGCAGTACAGACGTCTCTGAGCCTCATCAAGAAGCCCCCACTCCTCCTGAGAGAAGGCAATGGCCACGTCCTCAAAGTTCATATCCTGTCATAATGGGGACAGTACAGCTCATGATCAGATTCACTCCTAAGATTCTAAGTCTGTCATAGTCCCCACCCTCCACATCCGTCTGCTCTCTCCACTCTGCGCATCAGAGAAAATACCAGACCTTCATCCCATGAAAGCCAGTGTCTTCTTATATTCCTACTGATATTTTGTCTTTCCACAATAATAAAGGCAGCTGAGCAGATGGAAGTTACCTGGACTCTGGACCTCTCAAGTGAGCCACACTGACTCAAATCAATAGAGTGGGTGTCAAAAACATAGGTTGCTAAAGCAGGTATGGCTCAGTGGATAGATTGTTGGCCTGCAGACTGAAGGGTCCCAGGTTCGATATTGGCCATGGGCACATGCCCAATTGAACACCCGATTGCCAGTAGGGAATGTGCAAGAAGCAGCCGATCAATGATTCCCTGTCATCATTGATATTTCAATCTCGCTCCCTCTTCCCTCTTCACTGAAATCAATAAAAAGTTATTTAAGAAAAATAGGTTAAAGAGAGATGCTGGCCATAAAGAATGATTAAGTGATTTGATACTGGTCTTGTCAGGTAATACCCTTTAGTCCCTCACATTGTTTCTCAAAGACACCAAATACATGGCATCACACTTTACGCTCTTGACCTGAAACCCAAGGTGACGAGGCCATTGCTTTGCACGACCTGCTGCACATAGTTCTTTGAACAACACTTCTCTCACACAGCTTCATTCCCAGAGGCACAACTTCAAAGGTAATGCATATTTGCCCTGGCGAGGACAGCTTGTTTCCTAATCACCTTCTTTTCCAAAATTATAGCTCACCACCTGCATAATCCATTTCCCCTCACCCTTCTCCCTTACCCGTGCCAGTGGAGATTTTGAAGCCTGGGTAACACTGATCTATGCTATCTCATTCCTATCAACCAGTGTGTCACCCCCAACAACAAAAGGCAGGTGGTTAGTTAAATGGCGCCTAAGCTCTGTATTGTGGGAAACAGCCCATTGTCTTCACTAGCAGAGGTGCGGACAAGGAACCGGAAGGCTGGAGACCTTGAGCTCTGGCAAAGATCAGAGCTATACACCCACTGTCTAGTTGAGACAAAGGTAGCTGAAGCAACTTCCACCTTTCAGTCTTATGTAAACCCTCGCTGATAGGCTATCACCAAGCTATTACTGGAATTGCCTGCCTAAGGGTGATGGGTGTATCCCAAACCTGAATAAAAGGGATCGAAAGGCCAAAGCAAAGCGGAGTCCTTCCGTGGATTTCCGCCTGGCTCCCAATTTCCAAATTATCTTGTGTCTTTCATTTGCACACAGCCTCCTCCAGAGCCCGAACCCAAACCCTAAACCTGAACCCTGAGTCACGCGGGACGTGGGTCACTCGCAACGGGTGCCTTCGACATGGGACCTCTGGAGGGGACGGTTTCACCTGGAGTGAAGAAAGGAAGATTTCACCGAATAGGTGGGGAAGAAATCACCATATAGGTGAGGAAAATTCACCGCACGCAAAGCCCACAATCAGCTGCATAAGTTGCAATCTGTAAGTAAGGTGGGAACAACTTTTTCAGCCAGGCTAATGGGGCAGTATCCTATCTAATAAAAGACCAATATGCAAATTGACTGTCACTCCAACACACAAGATGGCCACCCCCATGTGGATACAAGATGGCCACCACAAGATGGCCTGCAGGGGAGGGCAGTTGTGGGCGATCAGGCCAGCAAGGGAGGGCAGTTAGGGGTGACCAGGCCAGCAGAGGAGGGCAGTTGGGGGAGACCAGACCAGCAGGGGAGGGCTGTTGAAAGGGACAGGCCTGCAGGGGGGAGGGCAATTGGGGGCAACCAGGCTGGCAGGGGAGGGCAGTTAGGGACGACCAGGCTGGCAAGGGAGGGCAGTTAGGAGTTATTGAGCCAGCAGGGCAGTTGGGGGGGACCAGGCCTGCAGGGGAGCAGTTAGGCATCGATCAGGCTGGCAGGGGAGTGGTTAGGGGGTGATCAGGCTGGCAGGCAGAAGCGGTTAGGGCAATCAGACAAGCATTTGGGAGCCAGCAGTCCTGGATTGTGAGAGGGATGTCCCAGATTGGAGAGGGTGCAGGCTGGGCTGAGGGACACACACCCCCATGCACAAATTTTGTGCACCGGGCCTCTAGTTCGATTATAAAGTAAACTATAATAGACTTTTGTCTGCATGCTTAAGGAATTAAAGTTTCAGAAGATATTCTCTTATAGTTTTTGCTTGATGTTGTAGAACATAACCCTTGGTTTCCTGAAGAAGGTTGATTAGATCTTGAATGTTTGGGAAAAAGTTGGTCAAAATTTGAAAAAAGATCAGCAGCAGGGAAAAAACTTGCCTGCAAACTGTGGAACACATGATATTTCCAAAGTCTTGGGTAACTTAAAGACTTTGGAACATTGCTGGATTAAATGATAAACATCTAAATATTTTTATTTATTTTTTTTCTCTTTTTAAAAAATTTTATTGATTTTTTTACAGAGAGGAAGAGACAGGGATAGAGAGAAACATCGATGAGAGAGAAACATCGATCAGCTGCCTCCTGCACACCCCCTACTGGCGATGTGCCCGCAACCAAGGTACATGCCCTTGACCAGAATCGAACCTGGGACCCTTGATCCACAGGCCAATGCTCTATCCACTGAGCCAAACTGGTTTCGGCTAAATATTTTTACATAGCATGAAATACTGAAACATTGACTGCTACACACGTTTTAATTCACTTGCTCTTAGTTTTTATTACAGAAGGTCTCTTGTACTTTGTTGAGTGTGTATTTTCTTGAAAGTGTGTGTTATTTGTGAATGCCTAGAAGGTTTGTGTTGTCCAGTGAGACAGGACCCGATCACCCCTGATATCCGAAGGGACCCCTTCTCTCCTAGTAAGCTAAAGTAGCCCCACCCACGCTCTCTCCTGTGGCTTAAGTCCTTATAACTGAGCCTAGACTATCATATTTCCACCGCTCATTCAGATTCCTTGACACTATCACTGAAACCATCAACAGGTCTTCCTGCTTGGTATTGAGGAACCTCTCTCCCCCTTTCTAGTCTTCTTAAAAGTCACACCCTGCAGAGGACACCGAGTCAGGATTGATCCCGTAGTAGAGGGAAATAACAAAGCAGACCAAGGAGGCCAAGCAGCTCTTAGCTACACCCCATATAACACCCGAATACACTCCAGAGGAACTTCAGTCCCTAGTAGCTCTTGGGGCAATGCAGGAAGATCCACGGTTAAAATTTCAGGGAAAATATATCCTTCCCCAGGACAGGCCCGTGCTATCTTACAGGCTATTCACAATTCCCTATGCATAGGATACATTTACCACTCCTAAAACCCCTCATCACGTGTCCTAGCCTAGCCTTCCTACTACAAGAAATCACCAAAACTGTCCTACTTGTTACTCAGTATCTCCCCAAGGACAGGTTAAATTAGACCTCCTTTCCCAACTAATAAGGCAAGGGGCCAAATCCCTGGACAAGACTGGCAACTGACTTCACTCACACACTCCCTATTAAAAACAAAACAAAACAAATATCTCTTAACCTTCATAGATACCTTCTCGGGCTGGGTAGACGCATTCCCACTGCGTCTGAAAAGTCCTCCAAGGTCACACAAGCTCCCATTCAGCATTATCATTCCCCAATTTGGCGGACCCCACCTCATTACAATCAGATAATGCAACTGCTTTCAAACTGTAAATAACTCAACCCTTCTCCTCCACTCTGAAATCCAGTGGAACTTACACCCCCCCCCCCCCCAGCCCTAATCTTCAAGCAAGATAGAAACGCCCCACCTAACTAAATTAACTCTCCAAACTAAAGAACCTTAAATTACTCTCCTACCGCTCGCCTTTATGCAATCCCCCCATGCACCCTCCTGTCTTAGTCCCTGTGAACTCATGTATGGACGACCCTCCTTATTAGGAAACTTCCCTTCCACAGAGACCCCCCTCGGAGACTATGGCCCCATTTTAAATCTCATCCAACCATTACTGAGAGAGCATGCTGATCAAGTCCTCCCTCCACCTTCATGGGGAGCCATCCCCCCACTCCTCCACAGCCAGGGGACTGGGTCCTCCTAAAGGAAACCCACCCGTCGAATAATTTACAGCCCCGATGGCAAGGCCCTGACCAGGTACTGCTAACCACCCCACTGCAGCTAAACTACCAGAGCAAACCCCGTGGTTCCACCTTTCCAGATTAAACCCGTCCTGGAACACCTCCATCACGTGACCTGGAGTCCCCTAACTGTTACAGCCACCAGATCGGGCCCACCAGACCCAGCCTTCCCCTCATCTATCGCTCACCCAATGTAGATGCAGCCCCCCAATAATCAGTCTTTACCTGTCCCCGGAACCCACCACATCCGACACAAAAGGGCGGTTCAGATAATCCCTCTCCTCATTAACTCCGGGCATCACAGCAGAGGTTGGACCTGGCACAGGGGGCCTAACCACTGCTCTATCCCCTTTGGAAATCCTGTCTCCGGACCTACAAGGAAGCTCTGGATGCTAGCAAGGGGCACAACTGGGAAACAAGGACCTGGCCCCCAGGGTGACCTCCCCTCCCCCAGCCAATAACCAGGCAGGCAACCGAGACCCCTGATCTTTTCCCCTAAAGATCACATCTAGGCCTCAGTGCATGTCAGCTCCAGGCCCAGGAAAGCAGCGAAAGCAGACAAGTGACGCTGCGGCAGCCTCAGGACCAGCTTCCGCCTCCCGAGCCCCTCAACGGGACCGTTTCCGACCTTCCAGGTGGGCTCATGAATTCCTAATTCTTCACCCTTTTGGGCTCCTTCTGCGACCCTAACCTCCATGCCCCCAGCGTTCTGCAAAACCACATCTCATCTCTTTGATGCCTTTACACCCCAAACAGGCCCGGGTTTCCGAATCCTCCCAGCTCAGTGTCACCATCACGTCCTCACAAGGTGGCCCTGCAGCCTTCCACCCTCTTCCCCATCACCCACGTGTCACCACCAGGGACTCACCATTCCGGACGCTGGGACCTGGGCGGCAGGACCTGAGCGGCGCCGGCCCCCAGGCCGGAGGGTTCAGGGGGGTCGGGCTGCGGGAACGCTGTGAGCAGAGAGGATCCGGGAGGCACGGGGACCCCGATCTCGGTCTGTTGGGGCTCCAGGGGCCTCAGACACACCCTGCACCGCAGGCAGCGGCCTCCCAGGCCTCCTCCTCCTCAGTCCGGTGCCCTGAAGCCTGTGACTCTGTGAACAAAGACCTAAGAAGTTAAAATGACCACTCGGAGGAGGAAGGCGGAAGTCCCGCCCTAACCGGATAGGCAGACACTAAAGTGTCCTTTAGCTCCGCCCACGTGGGCGCATTGCCTTCTGGGTAATGTAGTTTTCTCAACCGCCCATTGGCCTACTAGCATCCCAGTTGATAGTGAATAAACGTGTGTGGCCCAGCAAGTGACTCCTGGGGAAGGAGAAGGTGGGATCAGAGGGCTTACTAACTGGAACGGACTGAGGCATCTCCAAGGTCAAGAGGGTGGGGAGGACCGCAAGAGATCCACCGAAGGATGTATACACAGGGAGAAATGGGAGGCGTCTGTAATATTATCAACAATAAAAAATACAGGGATTTTTGTACATTTTAAAATAATGTAGCCCAGCTGGTGTGACTCAATGGTTGAGCCTTGACCTATGAACCAGGAGGTTAGGGTTCTTTTTTTAAAAATTTATTTGTTTATTTATTTTATTTATTTTTAATTCTTTATTGTTTAAAGTATTACGAATAGTTTACATATGCTTCCTTTTTCCCACCACTGAGCCCTCCCCAGCCATCCCCATCCCTTAGCACATGTCCTCAACCCCCACCCCCCACCCCCGCCAGTGTCTGTGTCCATTGGTTATGCTTATATGCATGCATATAAGTCCTTTGGTTGATCCCTTAACCCCTCCCTCCCCTGACTTCCCTCTGAAGTTTGACAGTCTGTTTGATGCTTCTATGTCTCTGAATGTATTTTCATTCATCAGTTTATGCTGCTCATTATATTTCACAAATGATGAGGTCATGTGATACCTGTTCTTTCCCTGGTCAGGGCGCATACATGGGTTGCAGGCTCAATTCCCAGTGTGGGGGTAGAGTCTTGCAGGAGGCAACTCATCAGTGATTCTCTCTCATCATTGATGTTTTTGTCTCTCTCTCTCTCCCTTCAACTCTCTAAAATCAACAAAAATATTTTAAAGTATATACATACGTATATGCATAGGCCATGGACATAGACAATAATGTGGTGAGGGCCCTAACCGGTTTGGCTCAGTGGATAGAGGACTGCAGACTGAAGGGTCCCAGGTTTGGTTCAGGTCAAGGGCATGTACCTTGGTTGCGGGCACATCCCCAGTAGGAGGTGTGCAGGAGGCAGCTGATCGATGTTTCTCTCTCATCGATGTTTATAACTCTCTATCCCTCTCTCTTCCTCTCTGTAAAAAATCAATAAAATATATTTTAAAAATAATGTGGTGAGGGCCTAGAAGCAGTGGGGGCAGGGTAGAGGGAGAAAAATGGGAAAGGGGTCTGGGGGAAATTGGGAACATCTGTAAGAGTCAACAATTAAAAAAATAGTGTGCACAGCCAGTGGGGCTCAGTGGTTGGGCGTGTACCCATGAACCAAGATGTCGCTGATTCATTTCCAGGTCAAGGCACATGCCCAGGGTTTTCCCAGAATGCCCATAGTCAGCTAAGAAGTGGTACCTCTTTCAGGGACATTGTAGTTCTCATATTATGCTGTGATGATTGGCATAATTTGATGATTGGCATAATTGGCTTAGGTTCTATTTCACCAATGTGAATTGGCTTGATGTACATGGCTCTGGTTTATGGTATTTTTGTAAAGGTGTTTTTCTTTTGTATCTTTAACCCTTTGCACTCGCTTGCTTTTTTCTCGATTCCTTTATTCTACTCGGGATTTAATTTTTTAAATACCCCAGATTTTACAAAGCGCGGCAGTAGAATAGAAAACTGGAGTTTCTTTTCATACAAACTTATTTATTTGGATTTTTTTATATTTCAAATTATTGATATTTTCAAAGAGTAATTTTCATCTCTATAATTTTTCATGGTGTGATATTTTTTGAAACATTCACCCACATGAAGACCTGGTTTACATTCACATGTTTCGCAAATATAAATCGTCTCTCTTCTTCCTCCTTTGATTTTTCTGTTAGAACAAACAACACAATCTTTGTGTGTTTTGTTAGGGCGAGGTGTGATTATATGGAGCTTTCCATCTAAAGGAGACGGCATTTACATTTTACTTCTCCTTTCATGCTAATGAAAACAAGAAAAGATACTGGAAAAATAGACAAAAATCCCCTTTCCCCCCCGCGGTGAAACTACGTGTCGAGGGTGGCTCGACATACGAGCTGCTACCGATGCTAACCGTGTCGAGTCACACTCGACATCCGAGTGCAGAAGGTTAATTGTGTTGGCTCTTTTCACTGCCTGGGATGATTTGCAAGCAGAGTTGTACTCTGTCAGCTTGTAGATGTGAACAGATATTATGGGTCCATCAAACGTTCTGTGCTTCTGGAGAAAGAGCATGCTGGTAGAAAATCACTCTTTGTCCAACATGGGTTTATTTTTCATTGAAAGAAAAACTGAATGACTTTGTTATTTTAATGTTTAGCCTGGTACCTTTATTATTGAGGTCAGTGGTCACCCTGAAGAGAAGGTCTTTTACGGTGCTTCTGTGAGCAATATGAATTATGTTCTCTGTTCACAGTATTACATAAGTCTTAGTAATGTGAACTCCTCCCCACATTACTGCAAAGGAGCCATGGGCTGTGAAGTATGAAATTACATGGGTTGCTGGCATTTGTCGTAAGGCTCTGAGGTTAAACTACTATTGAGACAGAAACACTGTATTCTTAGTGATGGGAGAGACTGCAGTAAATTAGATGGAAAGTGCCTCCTCTGAACGTAAATCCTCAAATGTTCCCGGGCCTGTGGCTTGTGTGACCTTTATGTACAGACATCCTCAGGACCTCCTTAACTGTTTCCTGTAGCTGACGTCATTGGCAGGGGAAAGAATTCAATGGTTTTGTGGATTCCCGTGGCCTCTCTATACGTAAGAACTCAAAGCTAGAGGCATGATAATCCTGTAATCAGTCCCAGGATGTGTCTTTTGTAACCAGTCGGCAATCCTGTTGATTCCTATAGCGTCATCTTCGCTGTTTGGCAATATTTGCTGCCATTGAGGCATTGATGTTCCTCCTAGGAAATGAGAACTGACATGCAAGAAAGTGCACTTTTCTAATGTGTGTTATTTCGTGAGCCTTGACATAGAGGTAAAGCTGTGAAATCACTGCAAGTGAAATAATTTTATCTTTTTTAAAAAATATATTTTATTGATTATTTACAGAGAGGAAGGGAGAGGGATAGAGAGATAGAAACATCAATGAGAGAGAAACATCGATCAGCTGCCTCCTGCACACTCCCCACTGGGGATGTGCCCGCAACCAAGGTACATGCCCTTGACCGGAATCGAACCTGGGACCCTTGAGTCCACAGGCCGACGCTCTATCCACTGAGCCAAACCGGTTAGGGCGAAGTAATTTTATCTTTAACTATATACAAGGTGTGGCAAAAGTAGACTTTCAGTCGTAAGTACACAAACCACAGCGCTTGTGCTTTTAAAAATATATATTTTAAATACCTCTATTTTATTTATTTTTAAGGAAAGAGGAGGGAAGGGGAGAGAGAGAGATAAACATACATGAGCTCCCTCCTGCACACCCGCTACTGGGGACACAGGTGGGGGTGTTCACTGACTGCAATTGAACCCGGACTTTTCAGTGCCCTGGGTGACACCCACCCAGCTGAGGTACACGGTGAACGCAGAGTTTATTCCGGTATGTTTATGTATTAACTAGTAGCCCATTTGCAGGAAGATTCCTGCAAGCAGCTGCTGCAGCCACGCATGCTGCCGCTGCCGCCGCGCCTGCACCTGCGTGCTGCTGCCACTGCGGCCCGCCCCGCTTCGCCCCGCCGTACCCGTGCTTTCCCTCTGGCAGCCACCTTGCTTTCCACTTTTCCTCCCTCTTCCATCTAAGTTGTCTTCATTCTTCACTCCTCCCTCCCTCAGCGTATGCAAATTAGCCGCCATCTTTGTTTGGGTAATTTGCATACTCACCCTGATTGGCTGGTGGGCATGGCTTTGGCTGGTGGGCATGGCTTGGGCATAGCGAAGGTGCGGTCAATTTGCATATTACTCTTTTATTAGGTAGGATTATTCCCCATACCAACAACTCTAATCCTACATTTCCCACATTCTACATTTTCCTCCGACCCTTTTGTAATCTCTCTTTCTAACTTTCCCAGTCTTCCATGCAATCATTCATTTTCCGTCTTTCAGTTCATATTTTTCACAATTGTATATGCACTACAAGGTGTGTACTTTTTATCAAATACTGGTTTCCTTAATGCTACAAATATTTTGAGATCCAATACAAATGCTTATGTGAATATTGAATTTGTTTTATTGCTGAGTAGTATAGTATTCTATGGATAGCAACTTCATCTATTTTTTTTAAATATATTTTATTGATTTTTTTACAGAGAGGAAGGGAGAGGGATAGAGAGTTAGAAACATTGATGAGAGAGAAACATCGATCAGCTGCCTCCCGCACACCCCACATTGGGGATGTGCCCGCAACCAAGGTACGTGCCCCTGACCGGAATCGAACCTGGGACCCTTCAGTCTGCAGGCTGACGCTCCATCCACTGAGCCAAACCGGTTTCGGCGCCACTTCATCTATTGATCTGTCTATAACCTTGGTTATTTCCAGGTTTGGGGTATTATAAATAAATCTGTACCCGGGCCGGGCGCCTCACCACTCCTGCTAATCCCGGCCCCGGGGCGCCTGCAGCTGCAGCTATGTAGAGCACTGCCATGGAGGTGGGAGAGGCTGGCGCTGCTGCAGCTGGGCTCCCCAGCTGTGAGCCTGGCATCTGGCACCATCAGAGGCACTCCTGCCGTGGGGGCACACTGACCACCTGGGGGCAGCTCCTGCGTTAAGCATCTGCCCCCCAGTGATCAGTGCGCATCATAGTGACCGGTCCAAAGGTCATTCAGTTGTTTGGTCCCTTAGGCATTTATATATATAGATGTCCATGGCCTATGTATATAGGTATGTACTTTTTAAAATATTTTTAGAGTGGACAGGAAAGGGAGAGTTAAAAACATCAACGATGGGAGAAAATCACTCGTTAATGGCCTCCTGCACCTCCCCATCCCACACTGGGAATTAAGCCTGCAACCCATGTATGTGCCCTGAGCAGAAAAAGAACCAGTATCACATGACCTCATCAATTGTGGAATATAATGAACAGCATAAATTGATGAACAAAAATAGGTTCAGAGACATAGAAGCATCAAACAGACTGACAAACTTCAGAGGTAAGGCAGGGGATTGGGGACGAGGGTGTAAGAGAACCACCAAAGGTCTTGTGTGCATGCATATAAGCAGCACCAATATACACAGACTAGTGAGGTGAGGGCCTGTGCTGTGCTGGGGAGTGGGGAGGGCCTGGGAGAAGCCAGTGGAGGAAAAAGGAGACATATGGCCCTAGCTGGTTTGGCTCAGTGGATAGAGTGTCGGCCTGCAGACTGAAAGGTCCCGGGTTCGATTCCAGTCAAGGGCACATGCCCAGGTTGTGGGCTCGGTCCCCAGTGGGGGGCGTGCAGGAGGCAGCCGATCAATGATTCTCTCATCATTGATGTTTCTATCTCTCCCTCTCCTTTCCTCTCTGAAATCAATAAAAATATATTTTTTTAAAAAAGGAGACATATGTAATAATATATGTAATACTTGAAACAATAAAGAATTTTTAAAATAAATAGATAAATAAATAAATAAAAGAACCATGACCTCCTGGTTCATAGCTTGAGCCACACCAGCTGGACTATATTATTTAATTTTAAAAAAACAAACATGTATTTTTTAAATCTTTTAAAAATATATTTTGTTGATTTTTTACAGAGAGGAAGGGGGAGGGATAGAGAGTTAGAAGCATCGATGAGAGAGAAACATCAATCAGCTGCCTCCTGCACACCTCCCACTGGGGATGTGCCCGCAACCAAGGGTACATGCCCTTGACCGGAATCGAACCTGGGCCCCTTCAGTCGCAGGCCAACGCTCTATCCACTGAGCCAAACCGGTTAGGGCATAGTACAATGTATTTTTTTTATTGTTGATGTCTCCCATTTCCCCCTGTGTATATATTCTTTGGTGGATCTCTTGCATTCCTCCCCATCCTCTTCACCTTGGAGATGCCTCAGTCTGTTCCAGTCAGCCAGGCCTCTGCTCACATCTTGTTCCTCCCCAGGCCTCACTTGCTGTGTCACAACACCTTGAGTCCCAAGTCTTTGGCTGGAATGCTTGTATCCCTGGGGTTTTTTTGGAAACTACATTACCCAGAAGGAAATGCGCTTATGTGGGCGGAGCTAAAGGGCATTTTGGTGTCTGCGCATCCGGTTAAGGCGGGACTTCCGCCTTCCTCCTCGCGGTGGTCATTTTAACTTCTTAGGTCTTTTGTTCACGGATTCACAGGCTTCAGGGCACTGGACTGAGTAGGAGGAGGCCTGGGAGGCCGCTGCCTGCGGTGCAGGGTGAGTCTGAGGCCCCTGGCGCCCCAACAGACCGAGATCGGGGTCCCCGTGCCTCCCGGACGCCTCTCTGCTCACAGCGTTCCCGCAGCCTGACCCCCTGAACCCTCCAGCCTGGGGGCCGGCGCCGCTCAGGTCCTGCCGCCCAGGTCCCAGCGTCCAGGAATGGTGAGTCCCTGGTGGTGACACGTGGGTGATGGGGAGAGGGTGGAAGGCTGCAGGGCCACCTTGTGAGGACGTGATGGTGGCCTGAGCGGGGAGGATTCGGGAACCCGGGCCTGTTTGGGTCTAAAGGCACAGAGAGATGAGGTGTTTGTCTGGGCTGCAGACTTTGCACGGCTCCTCCGCTGCCTGGAGGCAGGACGCCTTGGGACAGAGGGAGGTGGAGCAGGTCCCCGAACCATGGGCCGGTTGGAGTTTGGAGGGAGGTGGTGGGTCACGCTCCGGCCAAGCGTGCCCAGGCGTTGCACCTGTGCCTGAGTTCCTTGGAAAACGGCTGACATAGCTTTTGTAACCTTTGGGTTGTCATTGTAACTGTCCTAACCCCCTCCTTGTGGTTTCCGAGGATACATTTGGGGTAACACCTGTGGTCTGCATGGCAGTGCGGCCTTGACCCGGTGAAGTGCTGCACCTGTAGTCGCTGGCCAGTTTATTAAAGGCTCATACATTTTTAAAAAATATTTTATTGATTTTTTACAGATCGATGAGAGAGAGACATCGACCAGCTGCGTCCTGCACACCCCCTACTGGGGATGTGCCCGCAACCAAGGTACATGCCCTTGACCGGAATCGAACCCGGGACCCTTGAGTCCGCAGGCCGACGCTCTATCCACTGAGCCAAAACCATTCAGGGCAAAGGCTCATACATTTTGATCTCTGTCTCTGGTGGTCGTCTCTTGCGGGCCGCCCCAGAACAATCTTTAGGGGGGAACAGGTTAGGGGGCTCAGGTTGCCTGCCTAGTTATTGGCTGGGGGAGGGGAGGTCACCCTGGGGGCGAGGTCCTTGTTTCCCAGTTGTGCCCCTTGCTAGCATCCAGAGCTTCTTGTAGGTCCTGAGACAGGATTTCCAAAGGGGATGAGCAGTGGTTAGGCCCCCTGTGCCAGGTCCAACCTCTGCTGTGATGCCCGGGGTTTGGGGAGAGGGGTTATCTGAGCTGCCTGCCCTTTTGTGTCAGATAGGGGGTGGTGTATTGTCCCCCGTGCGTTGAACAGAGGACGCTTCAGCAACGGAATCAAATCAAGGAGTCTCTCGTTCAAGCACTCCAAATCTCGCAGCCTCGAGTGAGCACAGCAACAAACTTATAAAGGCAAAACCACATCCTGCCAGACCTTGGAACGTGGAACTTCCTTGGGAAAGGAGTTTGTACAGAAGCCAGATTGAGCGGAGTTAGCTATCTCTAAAGCAGGCGTCCTCAAACTAGGCCCGCGGGCCACATGCGGGTGTTTTAGCCGTTTTGTTTTTTTTTACTTCAAAATAAGATACGTGCAGTGTGCATAGGAATTTGTTCATAGTTTTTTTTTTTTTTTAAACTATAGTCCGGCCCTCCAACGGTCTGAGGGACAGGGAACTGGCCCCCCGTTTAAAAAGTTTGAGGACCCCTGCTAAAGGTTATCTATAGTTCCAGTTCCTGGAACCCTGAGCCATTGAGTCAAAGGAAAGCATTTTTTTTTTTTCTTCAGTTCTGGTCCTGGGGCACAGAAGAATAGCCTTTGTAAAACCACAATGGGGAAGCCTACGTCACTGAGTCACTTAGGCTAACTACCCTGTTGTTTAAGCAAGCAATGTTTACAGAAGCCAGAATAGCAGGGTTAAAATTTAAAACAGCAGTTTTCACCTGAGATGAATGTTACTATGCCTCAGTGGGTTAGGGGAACCGGTCAAGACTGATTATTGGGGAGCTGCATCTACATTGGGTGAGCGAATAGATGAGGGTAAGGTGGAGTCTGGTGGGCCCGATCTGGTGGCTGTAACAGTTAGGGGACTCCAGGTCACGTGATGGAGGTGTTCCGGGATGGGTTTTAATCTGGAAAGGTGGAACACGGGGTTTGCTCTGAGAGTTTAGCTGCAGTGGTGTTAGCAGTACCTGGTCAGGGCCTTGCCATCGGGGCTGTAAATTATTCGACGGTGGGTTTCCTTTAGGAGGACCCAGTCCCCTGGCTGTGGAGGAGTAGGGGGACGGCTCCCCATGAAGGTGGAGGGAGGACTTGATCAGCATGCTCTCTCAGTAATGGTTGGATGAGATTTAAAATGGGGACATAGTCTCCGAGAGGGGTCTCTGTGGAAGGGAAGTTTCCTAATAAGGAGGGTCTTCCATACATGAGTTCAAAGGGACTAAGACAGGAGGGTGCATGGGGGGTGGGGGGAGAAATTGCCCCAATGTGCATAAAGGCTAGAGATAGGAGAGTAGTTTAAGGTTCTTCAGTGTTGAGAGTTAATTTAGTTACCTAAACTTAATTAAGGAATTTGCCTTTTCCACCTTGCCTGTAGATTGGGGCTGGTGGGGGGTGTAAGTTCCACAGGGCGTTCAGAGTGGAGGAAACCGTTGAGTTATTGGAGACATGAAAACTGGTCCATTATCTGATTGTAATAAGATGGGGAGGCCGAATCTGGGAATGATAATGCTGAATGGGAGCGTGTGTACCTCGATGAACTTTTCAGACGCAGAGGGGAATGCTTCTACCCAGCCTGAGAAAGGTATCTACGAGGGTTAAGGAATATTCGGTGTGTTGTTTTTATTATAGGAGGCATGTGAGTGAAGTCATTTTCCAGTCTTGTCCAGGGATTTGGCCCCTAGCCTGATTAGTGGGGAAAGAAGGAAGTCTAACTTTCCCTTAGGGAGGTACTGAGTAACACGTAGAACACGTTTTGGAGATATCTTGCAGTAGGAAGGCTAGGCTAGGACATGTGAGAAGGGGTTTTAGAGTTGTAAATGTATCCTATAAGGGGAAGGATATATGTTCCCTGCAATATTAACCATGCATCTTCCTGCATTGCCCCCAAGAGCTACTAGGGCCTGAAGTTCCTCTGGAGTGTATTCGGGTGTTATATGGGGTGTACTAAGAGTTTGGGAGACGGAGGCTTCCTCTGAGCCTCCGCCTTGGCCTCCTGTCTGCTCTGTTATGTCCCTGTACTATGGACTCTCTCCCTCCTCGGTGTCCTCTGCAGTGTATGACTTTTAAGAAGGCTAGACAAGAGGAGAGATGTAACTGAATATCAAGCAGGAAGACCTGTGAGGCATTCAATGATAGTGTCAAGGACTGTGAATGAGCGCTGGAAATAAAGAAAGTGCAGGCTTCAACTTAACGATGTAGCCCTAACCGGTGTGGCTCAGTGGATAAAGCGTCGGCCTGCGGACTGAAGGGTCCCGGGTTCGATTCCGGTCAAGGGCATGTACCTTGGTTGCGGGCACATCCCCGGTAGGAGGTGTGCAGGAGGCAGCTGATCGATGTTTCTCTCTCATCGATGTTTCTAACTCTCTATCCCTCTCCCTTGCTCTCTGTAAAAAAATCAATAAAAATATATATTTAAAAAAAAAGGATGTAAACAACAGGAGAGAGTCTGGGCGGGGCTGCTTTAGCTTCCTAGGAGAGAAGGAGTCCCCTTTGGACATCAGGGGTGATCAGGTCCTGACTCACTGCTCGACACAATCCTTCCACCCACTCACAAACAACCAGCTTTAGCCGAAAAGTAAACAAACAGCATTGACATTTATGAACACACGTTAAACACACTCTGACTTTCAAGAAAACATACCTTCCTCAAAGTGCAAGAGACCAGGCAAACGAAAACATGTCTAGCAATCAATGTTTCAGTATTTTATTCTGTTTTAAAGTATTTAGATGTTTATCATTTAACCGAGCAATGGTCCAAAGCCTTTAAGTTACCAAAGACTCTGGAAAATTACGTGTAGGCCTAGGAGGTCTGGAGAAAAGGCGGGGCGGAGGGGGAGGGACAGACCCCAAGCCTGTTCCCAGGCCTCCAGCTGCTTGGATTTAAAACTGCCCCGTTTTGCCGAAACCGGTGTGGCTCAGTGGATAGAGCGTCGGCCTGCAGACTCAAGGGTCCCAGGTTCGATTCCGGCCAAGGGCATGTACCTTGGTTGCGGGCACATCCCCAGTAGGGGGGTGTGCAGGAGGCAGCTGATGGATGTTTCTCTCTCATCGATGTTTCTAACTCTCTATCCCTCTCTCTTCCTCTCTGTAAAAAATCAATAAAATATATTTAAAAAAATAAATAAAAAAAATAAATAAATAATAAACTGCCCCGTTTTTCCTTAGAGATAACATGCTAAGGTTGGGGTGATAATGAGTTCAGCTTCTGATAGTAGACAGACTTTTAAGTGCCGTATTTTCCGGCGTATAAGACGACTTTTTAACACAGGAAAATCTCAAAAGTCGCGGGGGGTCGGGGGGGTCGGGGGGGGGGGGTCTTATACGCAGGAAAATACGGTAGGTACTCACTCTCAGCTCCAGCACTGGGACAGCTGCTTGCGGGGCGGGGGGGGGGGGGGGGGAGATACAGGTACCGTATTTTCCGGCGTATAAGACCCCCGACTTTTGAGAAGATTTTCCTGGGTTGAAAAGTCGTCTTATATGCTGGAAAATACGGTAGTTTTCCTGCTGGGGTCCCCTGTTTGTGGGAGGTGGCTGTCACAACACCCCATAGGGACAGAAGTTGTCATGTAGAGTGTGGGGAGAGATCATGGTTTTGCCTTTAACCATGGGGGGCCAAGGCCTTTAAAAGATGAGTGGATGTGAGATTGATTGGAAGCTTGAAGAGTTATTCAAACCAGATGAGACCAGGGCTGATACATATTTATTTCTCTAAACACTCACCAGGATTTTGCTGTGACCCTCGGTGTGGCCTGGCTGTGGGGAGTTACAGTGAGTCTTGTGGATTAGCTTAGAGGTTTGAGTGGTCATCTGTGAGACTCACTGGGGCCCGGTGCAGAGGGCCATCGGGGCTGGGACTTGAGCGGCGTTAAGTGAGACATGTTGGCAAGCATTCTCTGAAACACACAGGATGAGAAGGCCAAGGAGAGGACTATGGGGCTGGGCCTGAGGGAGTGTAGGTGTGAGAGAGGTGTGTAAAGACTGATGTGCACTCGCAGAGAGAACGTAAATTCATGGTCACGGCACCCTGACATTCACTCAAGAGTGAATGATGGGAGAGTCCATTTCTGGTGGTTTTTCTGTGATCAAATAAGGTTAATTTTAGGGTAGTTGCCTGTAAAGAGGCTGTTTTTGTACTGTATTCTCGGTACAGAGCTTAGGTGCCGTTTAACTAACTACCTGCCTTTTGTTGTTGGGGGTGACACACTGGTTGATAGGCATGAGACAGCACAGTGGTCGGCAAACTGCGGCTCGCGAGCCACACGCGGCTCTTTGGCCCCTTGAGTTTTTAGCAAAGGCCAGCTTAGGAGGACCCTCATTAAGTTAATAACAATGTACCTACCTATGTAGTTTAAGTTTAAAAAATGTGGCTCTCAAAATAAATTTCAATCGTCGTACTGTTGATGTTTGGCTCTGTTGACTAATGAGTGTGCCGACCACTGAGAAAGCATATGTCAGTGTTACCCAGGCTTCATAATGTCCACTGGCATGGTAAGGGAGAAGGGTAAGGGGCAAGAGATTATGGAGGTGGTGAACTATGATTTTGGAAAAGAAGAGGATTAGAGTACAAGTTGTCCTCGCCAAGGCAAATTTGCATTGCCTTTGAAGTTGTGCCTCTGGGAATGAAGCTGTGTGAGAGAAGTATTTTTTTTCCCCCCAGTGATTTTAGTAGGTTTTATTTTCTTATTGATAGTGAGCATTCAATTTCTGACATAATTGCCTGGTAAATGCCTAGTACTTAGCAGTATACTCTACTGTATACGTTAGAAGAAGTTTAAGTTTAAAACATTTGGCCCTCAAGAGAAATTTCAATCGTTGTCCTGTTGATATTTGGCTCTGTTGACTGAGTTTGCCGATCATCTAGTGCATGCCTTCCGTCTGAGATTTCAGGAGTGTCTTTGCAGGAAACCAGAGTTTTCCAAAGTGTGAATTCCACTTGTTATATGTCAGGCACTCTTCTAAAGTACTTTAATGGCATTCATTTGAGTTCATTTAAATGATGTTTTTTTTCTGCCTGGCTGGTGTGGCTCAATTGATTGGGCGTCATCCCATGAACCAGGAGGTTGCCACTTGGATGCCTGTGGTCAGGGCACATGCCTGGTTGCAGGCTCAATCCCAGTAGAGGTCATGCAGGAGGCAGTCAATCCATGTTTTTATCTTGCATACCTTCCTCTCTCTGGGGAAGTCTGTCCCTCGCTGGCTCCATGAGGCCTGGATTATCTCCGTGATCTGTGAGAGAAGTATTGTTGAAAGAACAATGTGCAGCAGGTAGTACAAAGCATTGGCCTCGCCACCTTGGGTTTGGGGTCAAGAGGGTGAAAGTGTGATGCCATGTATTTGGTGTCTTTGAGAAACAATGTGAGGGACTACAAGGGTATTGCCTGACAAGACTAAAATCAAATCACTTACACTTTCAATTTTTCTTTCTCAGTTTTTATCCTGTGTACAATTTAAACCCACTTGTACTATACACTTACAGGTTTAATCTGAATTGTTATCATTCTCCACCATTCCTATGTAAGTCTAAGCATTCAGTAATGCATTAAGTGAAGCCAAATTTGTAATCTTTGTTAATATCCCTTGTGTAAATCCTCTCATTGTTTTGAGGTTCAAACTGCCCAAATGATGGCACTGAACATGGGCATGAAAAGATATTTCAGTAGCACATCATTATATTTTATTTCCAATATGCTGATGCAGCAGTGCCAAATATGCTCAAGCACTTTCATAATAAAACAGTAAAATTATTGCGAGCATTAACTTCAAACCTTTGCTAAAGTTTTATTTAAGTAGAGTTGATGTAAAATGGACATTTTAAAAAAAGTGTTTTTGGTGTTTCCATACGTGCCTGCATTGCTGAAACCAAGTTCCTCCTGCCCTTATCAGTGATTCATTCTCAGCATAAAAATAAGAGTCTGCAATGATGCAGTCTGCCTTTGAAACAGCTTACTTGAAATATATCTGTAAAAAAGACACGTATGAAACCCCATGACTTCTATTCCAGCCTTACACCACTTTCTGTCATCATGATGGCTTTTAAAAAATATATTTTATTGATTTTTTACAGAGAGGAAGGGAGAGGGATAGAGAGTTAGAAACATCGAGGAGAGAAAAACATCAATCAGCTGCCTCCTGCACACCCCCTACTGGGGATGTGCTCGCAACCAAGGAACATGCCCTTGACCGGAATCGAACCTGGGACCTTTCAGTCGCAGGCCGACACTCTATCCACTGAGCCAAACCGGTCAGGGCCATCATGATGGTTTTTATGTATCTATGTATTCTCAGGTACGTTATTGGATTATTTCACTTAAAATTCCACACATGTCTGACCGAGCAGTGGGTCAGAGAATCATCTCAATAATGCCAAGGTTTGCAAGTTTCATCCCCTGTCAGGGTGATTACAAGACCAACCAAAAAATGTATAAAAATATTGGAACAAAACAATTGCTGTCTCTCTCTCCTATCCCCCATTTTTCTCTTGCTCTAAAATCAATATATATATGTTTTAACCCTTTGCACTCGCTTGCTTTTTTCTCGATTCCTTTATTCTAATGCTAACCGTGTCGAGTCACACTCAACATCCGAGTGCAAAAGGTTAATCACCCAGTCAGTCCACACACACGTGAAAACCAGCACAGCCCAGGGGCCGTATAGTAACCAGCACCCAGGGTTCTAATGAGGGCAGAGCAGGCAGTGATGGAGAGAACAGTGTGGGAGGTGTCCTTGCTGTCAGTGTAGCAGCTGGGGAACCCGGGCTGAGCTGTACAGTTACCCACTGGGAATGATGGCGTCAATATGATCCCTGAGAGCGAAAGCAAAGCAGCTGAGAGAAACTTGAGGCCGGGACATGCCCCTTGTGGTCTCTGAACCTTTCAGCCAGGGGGTGAGACTGGGCTCTCTCAGATTCAGGTACTTGAGGAGCTCAGATTCCTCTCAGGTGTCAGGGCTGGGAGCAGCCGTGGCAGCTGGGCAGGTGAGTATGTGTGGGCAGGCGAAAGCCCAGGGCAGTGGCCAGGGAGAGTTGGTGCTGGGACAGGTGTGTGGCTCTCTAGTCCCGGTCCAGGCTGGTGGCTGCTCTGTTCTTTGGGGCGATGGATGGTGAGAAATGGGGCAAGCTCTGCTGCGTAAGTTACTGGGGGGGGGTCATGACCTGGGTGCCAGCATGTGCGCCGAGAAAATGCGTTTTTAACCCTACCAGACCGCTGTACCAATTTTTTTTTAAAAGTCACATGTCATTCTTTTTTTTTTTTTATTATTGATTTTTTACAGAGAGGAAGAGAGAGGGATAGAGAGTTAGAAACATTGATCAGCTGCCTCCTGCAACCCCCTACTGGGATGTGCCGCAACCAAGGTACATGCCCTTGACTGGAATTGAACCTGGGACCCTTGAGTCCGTAGGCCGACGCTCTATCACTGAGCCAAACGGTTTCGGCCGCTGTACTGATTTTTCGGTAATTTCCGAATCTGCCTCTATACGCTGTACCTAATTGGCGCTAGATGAAAGGTAGACCTATTTCTACAATGTCTCCAAGTTCCATCTTATTCTAACCACTTGTTGCATGTAACTAACATTTTCTATATCATGTTGATTTTTCTCTTTAATGCTCAGGAGCCCAGGTATAGGGACAGTTAGGTTCAGGCCTCAGGTCTGGTAGATTAAATGAAATTGGATAGATTGTGTGTATTCTATCATAGACTGATTTTTTTGTAATAATGTGCAATTGTACATTAAAAAATAAAAGAAATCTAGTGGCTGGAATGGCTCTAATGTTTGAGCATCCTCCCATGCACAGAAAGGTTTCCCATTCAATTCCTGTTGAAGCACAAGCCAGGTTTTCTGACTGGACAGCCAGTGGGTGGATAAAGGGCCTGTGGGAGGCACCTGATCCAGAACTGATCCAGGTTTCTCTCTTTCCCTGTCCCTTCCTCTCTCTTGAAAAAATCTATATCTATATCTATATCTATATCTATATCCATATCCATATCCATATCCATATCCATATCCATATCCATATCTATATCTATATCTATATCTATGTCTATATATCTATATCTATGTCTATATATCTATATCTATATCTATCTGTATATAGATATATTTCTATATAATAAAGAAGTAGTATGCAAACTGACCATCATGCCATCACAAGATGGCAGAGCCCAAAGTGGAGCAGGGCCGGCTGCTCCACACGCCTGCTGCCAAGTCCCCTCAGCCCTGCTCGGGGGGCAGCAGGAGTCCCATCAGCCCAGCTGGGGGCCTCGGGTCCTCCTGCACCCCCACTGACCGACAGCTCGCCCCGGCTCCTCCAACGAGCTGCCCATCCCTCCTTTCCTCCCTCCCCCGAAGCTGAAGCCTGACTGTGGTGACCAACAAATTGGAAGTTATAACTCATGTCGTTGAGGGTATTCTCCATTCCTCAGCCAGGGCCGGCCGCTCCGCGCACCCGCCGTCAGAGTCCCCTCAGCCCTGCCGGGAGCCTCAGGTCCTCCTGCACCCCCCACTGACTGAGGCTCAGGCAAGCCTCAGAGGGCGGCTGCCCTGCTCAGGTAACCAGGGCTGGCCAAGGCTTGTGCTGCCGGCAGTGGCAGCAGCAGAGGTGTGATGGGGGCATCGCCTTCCCCTGATCGCCTGGGTCGCCTCCTGCCCCTGAGGGCTCCCTGACTGTGAGAGGGGGCAGGCCAGGCTGAGTGACACCGCCCACCCACCCCCCCACTCCAGTGCATGAATTTTCATGCGCTGGGCCACTAATTTTGCTAGAATAAACTCAAAAAATTCTTTAAAGTTGTGAATGTTTGTTACATTAAGATCAGGAAGGTGAGGCCATCCGTTATAGTGACAAAAACAAGGGATATGGTCTGAGGTAGGGTTCTAAACATTTACCCAAAATGCTCAGAGGAAGAACGGACTGGAAGAGAGAGGAGAGCAGTTAGGGACAGGAAGGAGAAGTCCTGTAAAAGTAAAGCATCCCGCAGGAGTGTGCACTGAGGACTGAGCCCTGAGGTAATGCAGGCATCTCCAGGTGACCTGGCCCTAGGGCTGGTTAAGCATACTGAGCAGCAGAGGCTTTTGCATATGAATGGCCTGGTCCTTTGAAATCTAAACTTACCTAACAAACTGCAGCTGAGTCAGAGAGACCCAGAACTTCCAAAAGAAGGCTCCAGGCCCCACAGCAGCTTGCATTGCTTCACCGCTGGGCCTCATCTGGGCACCTCCAAACCCCAAACAAAGAAGAGGAATCTGCAGATCTCTCTGTAGCTCCTGCTGGGTGGCCTCAGGCAGAGGCTAAATTAGCACCTTCTTGGAGATCCAAGAGCCAGTGTACCCAGGGGTCAGAGTAGGACCATCCAGATTACAACTCCTCAGATCCATAAGGGACACACTCAGGGGGCAGACTCAGTGAGCACCAAAGCCCCACTGAAGCAAGTCTTGCCTCATAAGGGTGTCTCCAACACAGAAGATCTTCCATCGTAGACACAGGTGATCCTCACAGCCAATTGGCCTGGATGTCAATTCCCCCCAGTGATACCAACAACAATCAAGGCTTAACTACAACAAGACTGTGCACACAACCCACAAAGGGGTGCACCAAGAGTGTCCACCTCAGGTAACTGAGGAAGCTGAGCCACTGGGCCCTATAGGACACAAAGCCACTCTATCAACTCAGGGAAGCAGCCAAAATGCAGAGATGAAAGAAATGGAGGAAAGCAAACTACTGCATATAGAGTTCAAAACCACTGTTATAAGTTTTTTTCAAGAATTTTCTAGAAAAGGCCAATATATTTAGTGAGACCCTTGAGGA
Organism: Cnephaeus nilssonii; assembly: GCA_030846915.1. Classification (NCBI taxonomy): domain Eukaryota; kingdom Metazoa; phylum Chordata; class Mammalia; order Chiroptera; family Vespertilionidae; genus Cnephaeus; species Cnephaeus nilssonii. Next base: position 3,949,323 of record JAULJE010000025.1, on the reverse strand, counting down.
TATCATAAAGGACCAACTAGAAATTAAGCATACACTGACTGAAATAAAAAAATAATATACAGACATCCAACAGCAGACTAGAGGATCGCAAGAAGCAAGTAAAGATTTGAAATACAAAGAAGCAAAAAACACCCAATCAGAAAAGAAAAAAGAAAAAAGAATCCAAAAATATGAAGATAGTGTAAGGAGCCTCTGGGACAACTTCAAGCGTACCAACACCCGATTGGGGTGCCAGAAGAAGAGAGAGAGCAAGATACTGAAAACCTATTTGAAGTAATAATGACAGAAAACTTGCCACAACTGGTGAAAGAAATAGACTTACAAGTCCAGGAAGTGCAGAGAACCCCAAACAAAAGGAATCTAAAGAGGACCACACCAAGACACGTCGTAATTAAAATGCCAAGAGCAAAAGACAAAGAGAGAATATTAAAAGCAGCAAGAGAAAATCAATTAGTTACCTACAAGGGAGCACCCATATGATCGCTAGCTGATTTCTCAACAGAAACTTTGCAGGCCAGAAGGGAGTGGCAAGAAATATTCCAAGTGATGAATAGCAAGAACCTACAACCAAGATTACTCTACCCAGCAAAGCTATCATTCAGAATTGAAGGTCAGATAAAGAGCTTCACAGATAAGAAAAAGCTAAAGGAATCATCACCACCAAACCAGTATTATACGAAATGCTGAAAGGTGTTCTTTAAGAGGAGGAAGAAGAATAAAAAGGTAAAGATAAAAAATTATGAACAACAAATACATATCTATCAACAAGTGAATCTAAAAATTAAGTGAATAAAAAATCTGATGAACAGAATAAACTGGTGAATATAATAGAATCAGGGGCATAGAAAGGGAGTGGACTAACAATTCTCGGGGGGAAGGGGGTGTGGGGGGTGCAGGAAAAGATTGAACAAAAAATCATACACCCATGGCCGTGGGCCCCTGGATCCGGGTGAGCCTGGGTCCGGGTGAGGCCGTGGGCCCCTGGATCCGGGTGAGCCTGGGTCCCGGGTCCGGGTGAGGCCATGGGCCCCTGGATCCGGGTGAGCCTGGGTCCCGGGTCCAGGTGAGGCCGTGGGCCCCTGGATCCGGGTGAAGCCGTGCCCCTGGGTCCGGCCGAGACCAAACCAGAGGGAGTCGGACCTGCATTACCACCATTTGTCCACCATCCAGAGCTGAGGGGTCAGTGCCGACATGTACTCATAAGGAACTGGTGGACATTGATATTGGGTCTCAAAAGAACTGTTGGTCCAGAAAGAAACTCACTACAGACTGATTCATTTGCCTGTCAGCATAACTATTATTGCTCGTCGCACATTCAATTCTTATAAGTATATCTCTAGTGACACATGATTTCGCTCATCTAGGGGAAATGCTGAACAACATAGACTGATGAACAAGAACAGAACCAGAGACAAGGAGGCATCGATCGGACTATCGGGCCTCAGAGGGAGGATAGGGGAGGGTGGGGGGAGGGGGGAGAGATCAACCAAAGGTCTTGTGTGCATGCATATGAGCCTAACCAATGCTTAAGTTCAACAGAGGGTTGGGGCATCCATGGGGAGGGGTGTGGGATGGGAATGGGGGGATGAGGAAAAATATGTGACACCTTAATCAATAAAGAAATTAAAAAAAAATAAAAAAAAAATAAATCTTCACCTCTCTATGTTTAAAAAAAAAAAAATCATACACCCATGGATGAAGACAGTGGGGGGGTGTAAGGGCATGGGGTGGGGTGGGAACCTGTTGGAGGGGAGCTATGGGGGCAAAAAGGAGGAATTACTTTAATAATCTGAACAATAAAGATTAAAAAAAAAAAAAAGGGAACAGCCGAAACCGGTTTGGCTCAGTGGATAGAGCATTGGCCTGCCCACTGAAGGGTCCCGGGTTCGATTCCGGTCAAGGGCATGTACCTTGGTTGCGGGCACATCCCCAGTAGCGGGTGCGCAGGAGGCAGCTGATCGATGTTTCTCTCTCATCGATGTTTCTGACTCTCTGTTCCTCTCCCTTCCTCTCTGTAAAAAAATCAATAAAATATATTTAAAAAAAAAAAGGGAACAGGTAACAATGGGACAGGAGACAGATCTAGAAGAACTTTGTGACAACTTGTGTATCTGTTTTGCATGTTCTGGGAGCAATGGAACATTTGGAGAAGTGGAGACACGTGATCTGACCAAGGTCTCCTTAGATTCTGTGGCTGCAACATGATGGACAATATGGGCATTGAGGGAGGTGGTAGAAATACTAAGAAGATAGTCTTAGTGAGTGTGATGGGAACTGGCCCATGAAGGTGGCTGTGGAAGACGAAGAAACACTTCCATTATGTATTGGTGTTTTAGGTGTGTCCACCTCAATATTCTAATTTTGAGGATGAGAGACAGAGAGCGAGAGAAGAGTCAGAGAAGTCGTGACATTTTGGGTTTAGCAGCTACAGTTCTGGAAGCACCATCTACTTAGATGGAGGAAATCATAGTAGAAGAGTGATATTCATTGGGGGATACAAACACTTATCTTTTTGGCCTGTTAGAATATGAGATTTCAGAGAGCAGTTCATGAGCATCTTTGACTCTGAGAGGTAGTTTAGGATGAAGACTTCTTCCAAAGCTTGTGGAGAATGATGGGCCAGGAAGGAGTTTAGATAATTTTTTAAAATTGGAGGCTGACGAGTCATTCCAACAAGTTGAGGCTGGGGCTGGTGCATATTTACTTCTAAAACATCCACCAGGAATTGTTTGTGCCATTGGGTGTGGCCTGAGGGGTTGCAGTCAGTCTGGTTGATTTGCTTAGGACCATGAGGGGTCACCTGTGAGACTCACTGGGCATTGGGGAGAGGGCCATAGGTGATGGGACTTGAGTGATGAAGCCTGTGACTGGGGAAAGGACATCAGGTGCAGCACCAGTGGAGGTGGGCTATGGACATCTGAGATGTGATGTGGTTCTCAATAGGTGAGGTCGAAGGAATAAACAGTCAGGGAGGGAGGTCTTCATAGCAGGTTCAAGGCTGTTGCTATGACTGTGGACTATCAGAGTTGGTGGAATACTTGGTCTGCTTTGAATTTGCCAAGGACTCTCTGGAACACACATGCCGATTACTGAGTAGAAAACCTAGGGGATAACTATGGGGGCTGTGTCTCTGCGAGTTCAGGAGTGAGAGCGTGGTAGTAGAAAGAGTGATTGGCACTTAGAGAGGGCGTGTGAATTCATGAAGGCCGGGCATTAACATTTACATATGAGTGAATGAAAAGGGAGTCCATCTCTGATGGTGTCTTTATGATATGATATGGGGAATTTTAGGGTAATTCCTAAGAAGATGGATTGCTGTGGTGCTACATGGCAGGTCCAGAGCTTAGATGCCATATATATGCCCACCTGCCATTTCTTGTTGAGGGCTCACCCAGTGAACACTAGGAATGAGATAGCACATAGCAGTGTCATCTGTGCTTGAAAATCTCCACCAGTATGGGGCAAGGAGAAGGGAAAAGGGTGAGGGGGAAATAATTACAGAGGTGGTGAACTAGAATTTTGGAAAAGAAGCTGATTAGAAAACACCCTGTCCTTGTCATGGCTCATTTGTGTTACCAGTGAAGTTGTGCCTCTGGGAATGAAGCTGTGTGAGACAAGTGTGGATCACAGAACTATGGGCAGCGGGTAATGCAGAGTGATGGCCTCAGCAAACTGGGATTGGAGTCAGAAGTGCAATGCGCATTACTATGTGGTTTGGTGTCTTGGAGGTACAATTTGGAGGACAACATGGGTATTGCCTGACAAGACCAGAGTCAAATCCATCACATTCCCATTATGTGCAACATCTCCTCCTACCCTATGTTCCTGACACCCACTGTTTTTGAAAAGGGGAAATTTGACTCACATTTGAGGATGAGAGCACAGGTATCTTGTATCTGTTCATCTGCCTTTATGTTGTGGGAAGACACCGCATCAGTAGGAATATAAGGAGAGATTGACTTTAATGGGACCAAGGCCTACTGTTTTCTCTAATGTGGGGAGTAGAGGGAGCCGGGTGGTGGGGAGTATGACAGGCTTGAAATCTCAAGAGAGAATCTTATCATGGGATGTGCTGTGCCCATTATGACAGGATATGAACTTTGAGGACGTGGCCATTGCCTTCTCTCAGAAGGAGTGGGAGATCCTTGATGAGGCTCAGAGACGTCTGTACTGTGACGTGATGCTGGAAGTGTTTGCACTTGTATCATTTATAGGTAAGTCCTTCACATCGCTCCTAGTGTCCTGAGGTGATGCCCACGCTTTATTTATTCTCCAGACATAGCCCTCTCTCTCTCAAAGCCAGACCATGAGCTCTGCTAATTTCCCCCACTGTCTTGTCAATGGGCTGTGGCTGCCAGTGCTGAGCTGTGCAGAGAGCCCTGAGCAATAGAATCCATGAACCTTTCTGACACCAGTTGCCTTAGAAACTGCAGGATGTGTCTGGATGTCAGCAGTCTTACAGACCGCTTAATGGGTCCCTCCTGCTCTTCCACTCCCAGGGAGGGTGACTCTATCCAGATCCATGGCTTCCACTTCTGCACCTTTCCTGTAGGTAAGGACCTTGGTGAATGCCTGTGCCAGGTATCTTCATTCTATACACGGACCAGGGGCTGTTCATGTAAGACCGTCCTTCAATTGTTGTTTGTAATATTACCTTCCCTGGATACTATTGCAAGCTGAATGCTATGGGCAAGTGATGGCTGCTCCCCTGTTGTCTTTCATGGATACTCAGAACTTTTAGTTTGCACATATTTCTAGAGAAGGAGGTGCAGGGAAAATCCTGGGTTTTTCCAGGGTGAACGTACAGGATGGTCTCAGAAGATGCCTGGCACTTCTGAGTGGCAACTTGGGCAAGTTATGACATAAGGATGGTGTTCAGCTTGTACCAGGAACCTGCTCCTGTACAACAGTGTTTGGTGCAGGTTCCAATGGCCACACCTCATTTATACCTTTCCTTTTACATTTTTGACACTTTGCTGACTTGTCCCTTTTACATCACCTATTCCCCTGCACATCTCTTTCTGCAGTATACTACTACATGGACCTATGCAAGTGTTATGAGGAGAGCATACATGCTTAAACACCCCTCAGACACCAGCTACTTGTTTATTGAATTTTACTTGGAATGAGATGTAACCAACCTTCTGCACAGCTTGCCCGTGTCACCAGCAGAGAAGATCTACTGAATGCTGTTGGCAGCACAATGAGCTGGACAGTCCGCTTCTCTTCCACGTGGTGCTTGCCATGTTTTTGCTCTATTTCTGTTGAAGTCTCCCTTGTTTTGTGATCTCCGTGGTCAAGAACTTCACAGTGGCCTCTTATTAATCCATCTTTCAGGTCTTTTATTTTCAGCCAATGTAGTATGTGCAACACACTTTTATAATGGGAATTCCCTCTGTCACCAGAGTCAACATTCATTTCCGCATCATTCCTCTGTTTTCAGGTCCTTGGCATAAAATGGATGATGTGGAGGCCTATTCTGAGCACAGTGTACCTATAGGAGATTCTCAGGTCAGGGGTTCCAAGACAGCACCAGCCACCCAGAGGACCCATCTTTGTAAGCCGTGCTTCTCGGTGTTAAAAGATACTTTACACCTGACTGGGTTACAAGTGGCATACTTTGAGAAGAATGTGTTCTTAAGTGATACATGTGTGAGAGACTTGTGCTTCAGTGTAAACTCTCACCAGCAACAGAAGGATGCCAGTGGAGAGAATCCATGGGAGGAAGATAGGGAGAGTGCCTCGCTTGTGGCCAGTTGCTGCTGCTTCTTATCTGGGGTGCCTGCAGCTAGTAGACAGGTTGGGAAAGACTCCCCAGCCATCTCAGGGCTTCTCCAGCACGAGGCCACTCTTATCACTGAGGAGCCACACAGAAACAATGAAATTTCACAGGAATGTATCAGTGGAAAAAGACACCTCCAGTGGGTTGAATGTGAAAGAGCTGCCAGTCAGAAACTGAAAGTTGCTTCTCAGAAAGGTCTCTGCTCTGGAGATATGATTAATGAGTCTAATAAATGTGGGAAAGTCTTCAGACAAAACTTTACCCACCCACAACATGGGAGAGTTCACACTGGAGAAAAGTCCTGTGAGTGTACTGATTGTGGGAAAGTCTTCAGTAAAAGCACTGAGCGCATTAAACACAGCAGAGTTCACATTAGAAAAAAGCGGTATAAGTGCCGTGACTGTGAGAAGTCCTTCCATTACAAATCCGACTTCACTAGACACCGCAGAGTTCACACTGGAGAAAAGCCATATGGGTGTAGCGAATGTGGGAAGCATTTCAGCCAAAGGACTGACCTGACTACACACCACAGAGTTCACACCGGAGAAAAGCCATACGCGTGTAGTGAGTGTGGGAAGCATTTCAGTCAAAAGACTGACCTCACTAAACACCACAGAGTTCACACTGGAGAAAAGCCATACGCGTGTAGTAATTGTGGGAAATCCTTCAGTAAAAGCTATAGCCTCAGCCGACACAGGAGGGCCCACACTGCTAAATGTAGTGCGTATAGCGAGTGTGGGAAATCTCTTGGCTACAAACATAGACACCCGAGAGTTCACACTGGAGAAAAGTCATACAGGTGTAGCGAATGTGGGAGGCACTTCAGTCGAAGGGCTGAGCTTATTATACACCACAGAGTTCACACTGGAGAAAAGCCATATGAGTGCAGTGAATGTGGGAAGTCCTTTCGTCAAAGGTCTACCCTCACTACACACCACAAGAGAGTTCACACCAGAGAAAAGCCGTAAACGGGCAGGGAATGTTTCCCTTTTCTCACTTGGAATAAGAACACTTAAGGAGACTCTATGGGACCCATTTACATGAATGTAAACCCCATTTATGGGAACATACACTCTGCTGGATTCCTTATACATTTCATGTACAAGTGAGACGTGAAGGAGCTGCATTGCACTTGCTAACATGCCCAGACCTACGCCCCAAATGATGTCACTGTGAGTGTTCGTCGCTGAAGAGATTTCACCTCTAACACCTGACTCACCTGAGGAGTGTGCATCGGTCACCACCCCTGGGTGCTCAGGGGAATGTATTCCGTGTTCTCACTTCTGCTGGAAGTAATTATGGTTCCTCCAAGCTCTTGACAGTATCTTCATTCATTTCTCTGTGACGAGAAAATGGACCTGACCCAGGATTCATCCCGAGCACCCCTTCTCAGCTAAGAAGTGCCACCTCTTTCAGGGACATAGTGGTACGCACATTATGGTTTGATAAATCTGGGTGTGGGGGGAGAGGGGATTCTTATTCACCAACCTGCAAACCACTTGTTCTCCTCTGCTCTGGTTTATGATCTTTTGTTCAGGTGTTTTTTACATTTGTACTTTAATTTTGGTTTTATTCACGGCCACAGATGATTTGCAAACACAAATGTGATCTTTCAGCATATAGAGATGAATATTGTGTTTATCTCAAAATTTCTGTGGTTTGGAAGGTTCAGCATAATGGCAGGAAATCACTTTTTGTCCAATATTGGCTTATTATTTATTGTGGCCCATGGGCTTGAAAGACCACATGACTTTGTGCATTTAAGTTGCTCAACAGGCAAGAAGTCAAAGCTAGAGTTAGGATAATCCTATAATCTGTCCCAGGATGTGTCTTTTGTAAGCAGTCAGCATTCCTCTTGATTTTGATGGCAATAGTTTTTTAAAAAAATATATTTATTGATTTCAGAGAGAAAGGGGGAGAGAGAGAAATACCAATGATGAGTGGGAATCATTGGTCAGCTGCCTCCTGCACGCCCCGCTCTGGGGATGGAGCCCACCACCTGGGCATGTGCCCTAACCGGGAATCGAACTGTGACCTTATTCATAGGTCGATGCTTAACCACTGAGCCACGCCAGCTGGGCCGATGACAATAGTCTTCACCGCTGGCCAATATTTGCTGCCACTGAGGCAGGGCTGGTCCTCCCAAGAAATGAAGAGAGGGATGGTTGTGTCTATATACCGTTGCCATCTTAATTTTCTAACAACAGAGGGATATCTATGATTTATACGGAACCACATTGCAAGGGTTCCGTATGTACCTATGTACAAATGACGAGCAAGGGGATGGTCGTTTCCAATGTGCACTATTTGGTGAGGTTGAACATACAGATAAAGCTAAGAATCCATCACAGGTGAAGTGGGCTTCTCTGTTACCCACATCCATGTTGGGGGACAAAGTAGGCTTACTGTTGTGAGTGTGCCAAACCCACAGTTAATTCTCTTTTTCAAGTTACTATTTTATATATTTTAAAATGTATTTTTATGACATTTTGAAAGGAATGGGGGAGAGAGAGAAACAGCAATCATCTGCCTCCTGCACGACCACTCCTGGGGATTCAGGACGGCGTGTGCCCTGCCCTGGAATCAAACCAGTGGCTTTCAGTGCACGTGATCATGCCCAGCAAAATGAGGCACAAATGGCCAATGGGAGTTTATATTTGTGTTGTTATTAATTATTATTTCCCATACCAACAATTGTAAACCTACTTTTACCACACCCTGTATTCTCCTCCAGTCCTTTTGTAAGCGTTCTGTCTCCCCAACCCTCCATGCAGGCATTGATTTACCTTCCTGTACAATAGAGTACTTCATATTTTTCAAAATTGTATTGGCACTATAAAGCAAATTCTCTTTAAGAAACACTGGCTTCCTTCATGCTACGCAGATATTTTGAGATTCAACGCTAATGTTTATGTAAATGGTTAATTTTTTATTTCTAGGAAATACTGTATTCTATGGATAACCACTTGAACTATTGAGCTGTCTATGGTTTCAGTTATTTCTACATTTGGGGTTTTCTAAATAAACCAGTTGGGAATATTGTGTTCAGTTCTTCCTACAAGTACATGTCTTACTTATCAAACTGTTCCTAGAGACCAACTCTTCATGGAAAACCCATTATTGGGTTCCCCCTCCCCATGCAGGGAGTCTGAATCTGCTTGCAATAAATTGACCACACTTTGGCTGAAATCTTCTGGTCCGTGATTTCATTCTTCGGCTGGGTGAGACAAGACCACGGGAACAATCTTCTGCTAACCTTCCCATTACAAACTGGGATTGGAATTCCAACTGTGAGGCCTCAAGCAAGAGGCAATGCACCTAATGATGGCTGGGTTTAGCCCATGAAAGCCAGCGAGGAGGCATATTATCCAGGTGCCCACGGTTAGGGCAGGACATCCTGTGTCTTTACCTGGTGGTCAAGTTGACCTCTTTGGTTTGTTCCTAGAGACAGACAGCAGAGCACCAGGCCTCCCTTAGGTCCAGGCTTCGGAGGCAGCTTCATCCCGTGGAGTGGTGTGTCTGAGGCTTGTTGAGCAGAGACAGGTGTGGAAAGGGACCTCTGTGCCTCCCAGACTCCTCTGGGCTTACTGGGATTGGCTCAGCCTCACCGGGTTAGACCTCCAGCCTGGGGTGTGAATGCCTCTCAGGTCCGGTAGCCCAAGTCACAGCATCCAGAACAGTGAGTTGATCGCGTATGACAAAAGGTGTGATGGGGGAAGAGGGCAACCGGTGGCAATGCTACCTTGTAAGGGCGTGGTTGTGTGTCTGAATCAGGAGGACTCGGGAATTCAGACCCTGTTTTGTGTCTAAAGGAAACGGAGACGATGAGGAAAAGTTTTGCGTGAGGAGTCATACTGTCATTCTCAGGAAACTGTGGACTTGGATGGTCCTGAACAAAAGAGAGGCATTGTGAAAGGTAGAGCTCTAAATTTCCCAAAGCAGCTCAGGAGAAGAACAGACTAGAAGAGAGAGGACAGAAGTTGGGACAAGATGGAGACATATTATAAAAGATAAGGTACCTGGCAAGGTGTACACTGAGGATTGAGTCCTGAAGTAATGCGGTCATCTCCAAGACATGTGTCGCCATTGACTGGGTAAGGGTACTGAGCAGCCTGAGCACATGGATCCTGGCTGTGGTGGCCAGGCTCTCAACAAAGGTTATTCTTTCCATAGATTTCTGCCAATGCAGAAATGCACAGGGGTTCTGGATTGTGGAACTGATTTCAAGGCCTCACACTCTTACGACCTCTGAATGACGGCATCCTGGGACTGCTCTACATCTGTTCTAGTCGTTGGACCTGGGGACACCGGAACCATCTTATTGATCTTTCCTGCATGCCTCTCACTTCCAGAAAATTGCACGGTAATAGTGTACTATGAGGAATACACTCGTATTAGATCATCCCCATGGCACCACAGTCAACATTTATTTCCTTATCCTTCTGTGTTTTTAGGTTTTTTTGTCCTAAAATGGAAGATAAGGTGGCACCTTCTGAGCAGAGTGTCTCTGTGGAAGGAGAGTCACAGATCAGGGCTTCTAAGACAGCGCCAGCAAGCCAGAAGACCCTTCTGTGTAAGTGTTGTTTTCGGTGTAAGAGTATATCCTGCACCTGACTTAGGTAGAAGCAGCCTATTTTGTGCGGGAAGCATTCTTCAGGGATTCATGTGTGAAAAGCTTCAGTTTGCGTGAAAACCCTCACCAGCAATAGAGGGATGCGGGTGAAGAGAGGCCCTGAAAAGAAGATGTAGACAGAGCTTCATTTGAGTCCAAGATCAGTTCCTACTTATCTTGGGTGCCTTCAACCAGGAAGGAGACTTAGGAAGACTTCTCAGCCATCTCCTATCATCCCCAGCACCAGGAAACCTGACACTGAGGATCCACACTGTGGCAGTGAGATTTAACGAAAACGTATTGATGGAAATAGTATTCACCAGTGCGGTGAATGAGAAAATAGTGCCAGTCACAGCCAGAGAGTTGTTCAACATCAGGGTGTCTGCTCTGGAGAACTGAATTATGATTGTAAAAAATGTGGGAAAGTTTTTATAAGAATGTTTAAACCCTGCATTACCACCATTTGTCCACCATCCAGAACTGAAATATCATTGCTGTTATGTACACATAAAGAACTGTTGGACATAGAAATTGGGACTCAAAAGAACTGTTGGCCCAGAAAGAAACTCACTTATAGACTCATATAGATTCATTTGCCTCTCAGCATAACCATTATTGCTTATCTCATTTTCGGTTCCTATAAGTGTATTCCTAGTATCACATGAGCTCATTCATCTAGGGGAAATGATGAACAACATAGACTGAAGAACAAGAACAGCATCGATCAGACTGTCAGACCTCAGAGGGAAGGTAGGGGAGGGTGGGGACAAGGGAGATAGATCAACCAAAGGACTTGTGTGCTTGCATATGAGCCTAACCAGTGATCACGGACAACAGGAGGGGTGGGGGCATGCGTGTGGGGGGGTTTGGGATGGGAATGGGGGGGGGGGAGTTTGAGGACAAATATGTGATACCTTAATCAAGAAAGTAATTTAAAAAAAGAATGTTTAAACTAATTAGAAATAAGATAATTCACACTGAATAAAAGCCCTTTAAATATTCACCCCTTAAATACAAGAGAGTAAACACTAGAGAAAACCTATGTCAGTGTAGAGATTGTAGGAAGTCCTGTAACCATGGATCGAAGCTCCTGGAACACCCCACAGGTCACACTGGGGAAAGATCTCCTGAGTGTGGTGAATGTAGAAAATCTTTTAACCTCAAACCTAGCCTGGTTATACACCTGAGAGTTTGCACTGGATAAAATCTTAAATGTGCAGGGAATGATTTCTTTTTCTCACTTAGAATGATAATACTGAAGGAGATTCTTTGTGACACATTTACGTGAATTTAAATTCCTTTTTAAAAAAATATATTTCTTTATTGATTTCAGAGAGAAAGGGAGAAGGAGAGAGAGATAGAAACATCAACGATGAGAGAGAATTGCCAACTGGCTGCCTCCCACATGCCCCCCAATGGGGATCAAGCCCGCAACCCAGGCATGCGCCCCCAGCCGGAATCGAACCCGGGACCCTTCAGTCCAGAGGCCGACGCTCCATCCACTGAGCCAAGCCAGCCAGGGCTAAATTCCTTTGAATGGAACATATGCTCTGCTAGATTCATCCTAAGTTTCAGTTGCAAGCGAGGCTTGAAGAAGCTGCATTGCACTTGCTAACATGCACAGACCTTCTATCCGATTGATGTCACAGTGCGTATTTGTGGCTTAAGATATTTCACCTCTGAAACCTGGCTCACCTGAAGAGTGTGCATCAGTCACAACCCCTGTGTGCTCAGGGGAAATGTATTCTGTGTTCTCACTTGTGCTTGAGAATATTATGATTACTCTGAGCTCTTGGCTGGATCTTATTCATTTATCTCTGACTAGGAAATTCACCTGACACAGGCTTCATCCAGAGCACTTATCCTCAGCTAAGAAGTGTTGACTCTATCAGGGACATCGTGGTTCTCACATTAAGCGGTGATTAATTGTTTCAGGTTCTGATTCACCAACTTACAAACCACTTCCTGTCCTCTGTTCTGGTTTGTGATCTTTCAGTAAAGGTGTTTTTCCTTTTGTATCATTAATTTTGGGGGTTATATTTACTCCCTGAGATGACTAGAAAGGAAGTTGTGATCTGTTAGCATGGAGAAGTGAGCAGAACCCAAATTTTCTGTGCTTTGGAAGGCACATAGTAATGGCAGAAAATCTCTCTTTGCCCAATATTGGCTTTTTTTGAATTTCTGGCCAAGCCCTTGAAAATTTGTCTGCATGACTTTGTGGTTCTGATTTGCAGCCCGGTGCTTCTGTTATTGCTGAGGTCAATGGTCACCTTGGAAAGGAGAACTTTGTTGTGTTTCTGTGGACAATATTAATTTTGGTCTCTGGTCACAGTATGTATTACATAATTATCCACAATGTTTAGGGGAATTCTTCCCCATAGACTGTAAAGGAGCCGTATGTCATGATGTATGAAATTTCATACCATGGTGTCATTTTCTGTATAACTCAGGTTTAAATGGAACCACCACTAGGACATAAACACTGTACTCACAGTGAGTGGGAAAGATTGCAGCGAATTAGATGAAAAAAGCCTCTTGTGAATGTATTCCACAAATGATCCATGGTCTGTGGATAACTCTGTCTTCAGTCCAAGGATTTGTCTATTGTAACCAGTCAACATCCATGTTGGTTCTGATGGCAATAGTTTTCACTGCTTGCCAATATTTTCTGCCAGTGAGGCAAGCCTGGTCCTCCCAGGAAATTAGGAGAGAGATGGTGAGACCATATAGGATTGCCATTTTAATTTTCCAACAAGACAGAGATATCTAGGTCTTCATTTGGAAGCACGTTTTAAGGCTTTATTTAGGTGTTTTTATAACTGACATGCAACAAAATGCACTTTTCTAATGTGTACTATTTGTTGAGCTTGGACAAATGGATCAAACTATACAACTGTCACATGTGAAAGAAATGTATCTCTCACCCATATATCGGTTAGGGCAAAAGTCGAGTTACAGAAGTGAGTATATAAAACAAAGAGCTAGTTGCTCGCCTGGCCGGCTAATAAAGGCTCCCTAAATTTTAATTTGGTCTGGGCTCCAGTGGTCATTCACTCGCGTTCGCTCACAAACAATAAGGCCTACGTTTTTTCATTACCCCCAGCTTCAATTAATGTACCCTCAAAATCTTCTGAACTCGGGTTGTGAAATCTTTTCTAACATGAAGTAAAAAATTCGAATTCTACTGACCAAGCTGAGGCAGACCCGCTCCAGACTGCTTCCTGTTCTCGAACACATTTATACCTGGGACATTTCTAGAAAGACAGACGAAGGCATAATTTTGCTTAGAGGCCTTAGGAGAAAACATGATGGCCCTCATTCACCTAGGTGTTGCTGTGTCAAATTAATCTTAACAGTATTCCTTTTTTAATTGATTTTTTTAGAGAGAGAGGGAGACAGAGAAACATCAATGATGAAAAAAGAATAAAAAAATAAAAAAAAGAAATAAAAAAAAAATAAAAAAAATATAAAAAAAAGAAAGAAAACAAAAGAGAAAAAAAAAAAAAAAGAAACATCAATGATGAGAGGGTATCATTGATCCGGTATGCCCCCTACAGGAATGGAGCCCCCCCAACCTGAGCATGTGCCCTGTCCTGGAATCGAACCCAGACATACCTTGGTTCATGGGTCCACGCCCAACCACTGAGACATGCCATGTGGGCAAACTATCTTCTTCTTCTTTTTTAAAATATATTTTATTGATTTTTTTACAGAGAGGAAGGGAGAAGGATAGAGAGTTAGAAACATCGATGAGAGAGAAATATCGATCAGCTGCCTCTTGCACACCCCCCACTGGGGATGTGCCCGCAACCAAGGTACATGCCTTTGACCAGAATCGAACCTGGGACCCTTGAGTCTGCAGGCCGACGCTCTATCCACTGAGCCAAACCAGTTTCGGCCAAACTATCTTCTTTATTGTCGAATCTATTACACATAGACACAATTTGCCCCATCCTCACCACCTTTGCCTCTGTCTACCCTGCCCCCACCGTTTCTAGGGCCTCGCCACATTATTGTCTCTATGTCCGTGGATTATGCACATACGTACATACTTTTAAAATGTATTTTTATTGATTTTAGAGAGAGGAAGAAAGAGAGATAGAGAAATACATAAATAATGGAGGAGAATCGATGATTGGCTGCCTCCTGCATGTCCCCAACCCCACCCAACTGAGCATTGAACCTACAACCCGTGTATGTTCCCTGACCAGGAATAGAACCATGACCTCATGGATCATAGGTCAATGCTCAATGATTGAGCAACACTGGCTGGGTCATATTATTTTTTTAAAAATTTAAATATGTATTTTTTTTTAAATTTCTTTATTGATTAAGGTGTCACATATTTGAAAATATGTATTTTTTTATCGTTATGTGAACGAAAGAAGCCACCTGCTAACCTGACAAGCTCAGGGGAGGCCTGTGTGGCAGTCTTGAAAACCTAAAATAACCACAAAAGATGGTCTGAAAATTAAATATTTAATTACAAACAGGGTATAGTGGGCAGTCATGTCCTAGGCCGATATTTTCCCTGACAACGATCAACTTAGATCTTTCCTGAGCCCATTTGCCTTTTGCCTCGAAGATAACATATCTGTGAGATGTCTGGGTAACTTGTAACTTCCTCTTTTGCTGGAGCCCCTGGGGCACAACCAAATGTGGTGGGCACCAGGACAAGATGCCACAAATTCCTTCATTGTCATGTTAATTGTTCCTGTACCCACCTAAGTGTGTGTCCATCATTTTACTTTTTTATCCAATCCCAGGGTTTTCCCACCGTTTGACTGTAGCCCACCTATGTCCCTCCTTTGATGGCAATGTATAAATACAGATGTAACCCGCCATTCTTGGGAGCATTATCTCAATTCATTGAGGTTCTGCTTCCCAGCATATGTCGACAGTTTGGCTCAAATAAACTCACTAAAATTCTTTACAGGTTTCAATGGGTTTTTTTCCATTAACAGTTAGTAGTGTAACAGATGTCTCCCATTTTCGCCTGTGCATATATACTTTGGAGGATCTCTCCTGGTTCTCCCCACACCCCTTTTCCGGGGAGATCTTCCAGTCTGTCCCAGTTAACCAGGCCTCTGGTCCACCTGGTCCTTCCCCAGGGCCACTTGCTGAACCACATCACCTTTATTCACCAATGTCATTGGCTGGGAAGCTAGCCCTCCTCTTGGCGTTTGAGAAAACTACATTACCCAGAAAGCAATGCGTGCGCCTGGGCAGAGCTAAGAGGCACTTTTGGAGTGAGAAAACTACATTACCCAGAAAGCAATGCGTGCACCTGGACGGAGCTAAAAGACACCTTTGGAGTTTGTTCATCCGGTTAGGGCGGGACTTCCGCCTTCCTCCTCCCGGCGGGCATTTTGACCTCTTCAGTTTCTTCCTGGACTCACAGGCTTCAGCCCACTCGTGGTGAGTAGGAGGAGGCCGGGGAGGCAGCTGCCTGCGGTGCAGGGTGTGTCTGAGGCTTGTTGAGCACCATCAGGCCGGGATTGGGGCCTCCGCGCCTCCCAGACTCCTCTCTGCTGACCCCCCTGAACCCCCAGCCTGGGGGACCGGCGCCTCTCAGTTACTGCAGCCCAGGAGGCCGCACCCAGAACAGTGAGTCGCTCCGGGGTGACACAGGGTGTAATGGGGGGAAGAGGTGGCTGCAATGCCACTTGGTAAGGACACGGGGGTGGAGCTGAGCCTGGAGGCTTAGGAAAACCCGGGCCTGTTGTTTGGGGTCTAAAGGCAACAGAGAGATGAGGTGTGGATTTTGCACGAGGAGTTTTACTTTCATTCTCAGAACGCTGGGGCCATACATGGTTGTGCAAAAAAGAGGAAGGGTTTTCTGAGGCAGGGTTCTAACTTTCCCTAACATTGCTCAGAGGAAGAACAGACTAGAAGACAGAGGACAGCGGCTGTGGACAGGAAGGGGAAGTCCTGTAAATGACAAGGGAACTGGCAGGAGTGAGCACTGAGGACTGAGCCCCGAGATCACACAGCCATCTGGAGGGCACCTGGCCTCCGGGCTGGGCAAGGGTACAGTGCATTCTGAGCCCCGAGAGCCTGGTGGTTGCCAGGCTCCCAACAGACCATTTTCTTTCTAATGCGGAATCGATCAGGTGTGCGGGTTTGTGGAGCTTATTTCAGGGCCTCGCACACCTGCGGCCTCCGATAGCGTGGCGGGCTGGGCCTACCCAGCTGCTCTGACAGCTATTGGACCTGGGCACTTGGAACAGACACTAGGCCCAGACTCCTAAGGCCAGGGCTAGGGCTGCTTGAAGTGGACCTTTATTCTGTCAACCAGTGTAATGCGTGGGGGGTCCTCCAGGGCCTAGGTTCCAGAATGTGTCAAGGCTTGGAGTGAAGAGTGAGCTGATTCAGGAACTGAGAGGTATGTTTTGGGCAGGGGTCCTCAAACTTTTTAAACAGGGGCCAGTTCACTGTCCCTCAGACCGTGGAGGGCCGGACTATAGTTTAAAAAAAAAACTATGAACAAATTCCTATGTACACTGCACATATCTTATTTTGAAGTAAAAAAACAAAACGGCAAAAACACCCGCATGTGGCCCGCGGGCCGTAGTTTGAGGACGCCTGGTTTTAGGGATATATATCTATATTATATCTATATCTATATCTATATCTATATCTATATCTACATCTATATATATATCTATATCTATACCTATAGATATAGATATATATATATAGATGTAGAAAGGAAGGAAGAGAGACAGAAAGGAGAGAAAGAGAGAGAGGGAAACAGTGATGAGCAAAAAAGAAGGATCAGTTGCTGCCTGCACAAACCTACTGTGAGTCCTGCCCACAACCCAGACATGTGACCTCACCAGTGCATGGGACTATGCTCATCCATGTCAGACGTCAGCCAGGAATGTAGGTCACTTTCATACAGGGAATCAAGGTCAGGATGGGACAGTGTGAGCCTGAGGGCTAGCTTCCCTGCTGGGGCCACTGCTTGTGGGAGGTGGGTCACAGCACAGCCTAGTGACGGAGTTCTCCTGTAGCGTGTCGGGGAGAGAGAATGGTTTTGCAGTGGCCAAGGTCTTTAAAACATGAGAATACCTGAGATTAATTGGAGGCTGAAGAGTAATTCAAACAAGATGAGATTGGGTTGGTACATATTTATTTCTCTAAACCCTCACCAGGATATTGTTGGGACCCTTCATGTGGCCTGGCTGGGGGAGTAACAGTCAGTCTTGTGGATTAGCTTTAGCGGCTTGAATGGTCATCTCTGAGACTCACAAGGCATGGGCCAGCGCAGCTGGGACGTGAGTAACAGTTAAGTGGGGAGATGTTGGCTGTGACTGGTGAAAGGACATCGAGTGCAGCACCAGGGGAGGTGGGCTCTGGGTATCTGAGATCTGACTGTGGTTCTTCATAGGTTAGATTGAAGGGAAAAACAGTCATGGAAAGAGGCCTTCAGAGCAGGACTCCAGGCTGCCTCTATGAGTGTGGACTGTCAGAGTCTGGGCAGTACTTGATCCTGTTTGAATTTGGCAAGCATTCTCTGGACCACACATGCTGAGTAATAAGTAAGAGGGTGAGGAGAGCATCACAGGGGGCGGGACTGTAGCAGTGCAGGTGTGAGAGAGGTGTGGCCGAAAGAGTGATGAGCACTTGGAGAGGGAGTGTGACTTCTTGGCCAGAGCACCGGGACATTGACATAAAAGTGAAAGTAGGGAGAGTCCATTTCTGGGGGAGTCTGGACGATAAAATAAGGGTAATTTTGGATAATTGCCTGGAAAGGGTGATGTTTTGGTGCTACCTGCCATGTTCAGGGCTTGGATGACATGTATGTACCCACCTGCCTTTTGTAGTTGGGGGTGACACAGTGATGGTTAGGAATGAGATAGTATACATCAGTGTTCCCAGGCTTGAAATTCTCCATGGGCATGGGTAAGGGAGAAGGGTAAGGAGAAATGGATTATGGAGATGGTTATAGGTTGTGCCTCGGGGAAAGAAGCGGTGTGAGAGAAGTGTTGTTCAAAGAACTATGTACAGCAGGTAGTGCAAGGCTATGACTCAGCACCCTGGGATTGTGGTTGTAAAGGTGAAGTGTGATGCCATGTTTTTGGTGTCTTTGAAGAACAATCTGAGGGACTACACAGGTATTGCCTGATAAGACCAGTATCAAATCACTCACCCTCCCTTTCTGACCAACATCTATGCCTACCCTATGCTCTTTTTTTTTTTTTTACTAGTGTAATCCCCAGTGCATTTTATTTATTTATTTTTTTTAAATTTCTTTATTGATTAAGGTGTCACATATTTGTCCTCATCCCCCCATTCCCATCCCCCACCCCTCCCCACGGATGCCCCCACCCCCCTGTTGTCCTTAACCATTGGTTAGGCTCATATGCATGCACACAAGTCCTTTGGTTGATCTCTCCCCCCTCCCCCCACCCTCCCCTATCCTCCCTCTGAGGCCCGACAGTCCGATCGATGCCTCCTTGTTTCTGGGTCTGTTCTTGTTCATCAGTCTATGTTGTTCATCATTTCCCCTAGATGAGTGAGATCATGTGTTACTAGAAATATACTTATAAGAACCGAATGTGAGACGAGCAATAATAGTTATGCTGACAGGCAAATGAATCAGTCTGTAGTAAGTTTCTTTCTGGACCAACAGTTCTTTTGAGACCCAATTTCAATGTCCACCAGTTCCTTATGTGTACATGTCGGCACTGACTTTTCAGCTCTGGATGGTGGACAAATGGTGGTAATGCAGGTCCTACTCCCTCTGGTTTGGTCTCGCCTGGACCCAGGGGCGCGGCTTTACCCGGATTCAGGGGCGCGCGGCCTCACCCGGACCTGGGACCCAGCATCACCCGGGCCCGGGGCGCGTGGCCTCACCCGGACCCAGGTGTGCACGGCCTCACCCAGTCCCGGGATCCAGCCTCACCCGGGCCAAGGGACGCGTGGCCTCACCCAGACCCAGGGGCGCGTGGTCTCTCCCGGACCCAGGGGCACGGCCTCACCCGGACCCGGGACCCAGCCTCACCTGGATCCAGGGGTACACGGCCTCACCCGGACTCGGGATCCAGCTTCACCCGGACCCAGGGGCGCGTGGCCTCGCCTGGACCCAGGGGCACACGGCCTCGCCCGGACCCGGGACCCAGCCTCACCCGGATCCAGGGGCGCACGGCCTCACCCGGACCCGGGATCCAGCTACACCCGGACCCAGGGGCGCGTGGCCTCGCCCAGACCTACCCTATGCTCTTGATACCCACTCTACTGTCAAGAGGAAGTGTGGCGTACATGTGAATCCCAGAGCTCAGTTATCTTCTATCTGCTCAACTGCCTTTATTGTGGGAAGACAAAATAGTAGAAATATAAGATGACAGTGATTTTCTCTGGTATCTTCTCTGGTGTGTGGAGTGGAGAGAACAGAGTGATGTGGAGGCTGGCAATATGACAGAGTTGGTAAGATTCACCTTAGGAGTGAATCTGATCGTGGGCTGTACTGTCCCCATTATGACAAGATATGAACTTTGAGGACGTGGCCATTGTCTTCTCTCAGGAGGAGTGGAGGCTCCTTGATGAGGCTCAGAGACGTCTGTACTGTGATGTGATGCTCGAAGTGTTTGCACTTGTATCATCCGTAGGTAAGACCTTGATGTTCTTCCAGTGTCCTGAGGTGATGACCTCTCTTCCTTCATTCCTCCGGCATAGCTTTCTCTCTCCCACAGCTAGAACATCACCTCTGCTAGTTTCCCCCACTGTCCTGTCAAATGTGCTGTGGGTGTCAGGGATGAGCTGGATGGGGAGCCCTGAGCAAAGGACTCCACAAACATCACTAACACCCGTAACCTCAGAAAGTACAGGAAGTGTCAGGGAGTCAGGAGTCTTGCAGTGAGCTTCATGGGTCCCAGCTTTCACTTTCTTTCCATGGGAGGCTGACAGTGTCCTCATGCATGGCTTCAGTTTCTGCCCTCTTCCTCTAGGTAAGGGTTCTTTGTGTCAGGCTGTGCCGTGTTATGGTCTTTACCTACATGAACCATGGGATGGTCTTGTAAGGCCTCATTCAAATATTTGTAACTAGAGGCCCGGTGCATGAAAATTCATACACTAGAGGGGGTGGGGGGTCCCTCAGCCCAGCCTGCCCCCTCTCACAGTCTGGGAGCCCTCAGGGGCGGGAGGTGACCTGGCGATCAGGGAAAGGCAACGCCCCATCACACCTCTGCTGCTGCCACTGCCGGCAGCACAAGCCTCGGCCAGCCCTGGTTACCTGAGCCTTGGGCAGCCCTGGGTGGTTGGGCAGCCGCCATCCGAGGCTTGCCTGCACCTCGGGCTGGCCCTGGGCAGCTGGGGGGCTGAGGGGACTGGGGGACTCCAGAGGCAGGCGCAGAGCGGCAGGGCCTGCCTGGGGGCAGGTCCAACCTTGCCATGAGCCTGCCGCCCCAGCGGGGCTGAAGGGACTGGGTGCTGCCATCTTGTGGCTGTGGGCACCACCATCTTTGGGGGCGGGGCAGTCAATTAGCATATTCCCTCCTTATTGGCTGTGAGTGCCGTCATCTTTGCAATGGCACGAGAGTCAATTAGCATATTCCCTCTTTATTAGATAGGATAAGTTTCTTCCCTGAATACTATAACAAGCCGTGTTGCTCTGGGCCAGTGCTGACTGCTCACCTCTTCGTTACCTGTTCCTCTGCACTGCTGCCTGTGCAGTATTCTGCAACATTGACTTGCACATGTGTTACGAGGTGCACCTACGTGCTAAGTAGTCCACGAAACCAGCTACTCCTTTATTGAATTTTACTTGGAGTAAGACCTAACCAACCTCTTGTACAGCTCGCCCGGTCCCCAGTAGACAAGCCATGCTGAATGCTGTCAGTTGAAGGGTTAGCTGGAAATCCATATTCTCATCCATGTGGTGCTTTCCATTTTTGTGTCATAATTCTGGCGAGGCCTCCCTGTGTTGTGATCTTCATTAGCCCAAAAGTCACAAGAGCCTCTTATTAATCCTCCTGCACATCTTATTTTCACACATATTCATGGAACCAACGTGTGATGTGTAACGCCCTTTTGCCATGGTATTTCCCCCGTCACACATTCAACATTCATTTTCCCGCCGTTTCTCACTTTTCAGGTTGTTGGCATAAAATGGATAATGAGGAGGCCTGTTCTGGTCAGAGTGTATCTATACAAGGAGAGTCACAGATCAGGGCTGCTAAGACAGGTGAATGTGTAAGCCGTGTTTCTCTTTGTTACGACATATTTTGCACCTGACTGGGTCTCATGCAGCATGCTTTGAGCAAACAGTCTTCATTAGTGACGCGTTTGTGTTTTTTTTAAAATATATTTTATTGATTTTTTTACAGAGAGGAAGGGAGAGGGATAGAAAGCTAGAAACATCGATGAGAGAGAAACATCGACCAGCTGCCTCCTGCACATCCCCTACCGAGGATGTGCCCGCAACCAAGGTACATGCCCTTGACCGGAATCGAACCTGAGACCTTTGAGTCTGCAGGCCGACGCTCTATCCACTGAGCCAAACCGGTTTTGGCTAGTGACGCGTATTGTGGAGACTTCTGTTTCAGTGCAGACCCTCAGCAGCAACAGAGGAATGACTGTGGAGAGGACCCTTGGAAACAAGCTATGGACAGGGCCTTCTTTTTAAAAAAAATATATTTATTGATTTTTTACAGAGAGGAAGGGAGAGGGATAGAGAGCTAGAAACATCAATGAGAGAGAAACATCAATGAGAGAGAAACATCGACCAGCTGCCTCCTGCACACCCCCTACTGGGGATGTGCCCGCAACCAAGGTACATGCCCCCTTGACCAGAATCGAACCTGGGACCCCTCAGTCCGCAGGCCGATGCTCTATCCACTGAGCCAAACCGGCTTCAGCCAACAGGCCCTTCTTTATGAGCAGGGGCAGCTTCTACTTATCTTCGGTGCCTTCAATCAGCAGGGAGGTTGAAGAAGAATTGCAGTACAACTCAAAGCTTCCCAAGCACCAGGCCACTCCCAACACCGAGGAGCTACACTGTGGCAGTGAGCTTTCACAGGGATTTCTTGATGGAAAAAGTCATCAGCAGTGGGGTGAATGTGAAAACGCCGCCATCCACAACCTGAAAGTGGTTCAACGTCAGGGTGTGTGTTCTAGAGAGCCGATGTATGAGTGTAAGAAATGTAGGAAAGTGTTAAGACGAAATTTAAACCTCATTGGACATAAGAGAGTTCACCCTGGAGAACAGCCGTATGAGTGGAGTGAATGTGAGATGTCCTTTAATCGAAGGCTTGACCGCACTGCACACCTCAGAGTTCACACTGGAGAGAAGCCATATGCGTGTACTGCATGTGGGAAGGCTTTTACCCAAAAATCTAACCTTATTACACATCTGAGAGTTCACACTGGAGAGAAGCCATATGAGTGTACTGAACGTGGGAAGTCTTTTATCAAAAAATCTAACCTTATTAAACATCTGAGAGTTCACACAGGAGAGAAGCCATATGAGTGTAGTGAATGTGGGAAGTTTTTCAGAGTAAGACCTGCACTCATTAAACACCAGAGAATTCACACTGGAGAGAAGCCATATGAGTGTACTGAATGTGGGAAGTCTTTCATCAAAAAATCTAACCTTATTAAACATCTGAGAGTTCACACAGGAGAGAAGCCAGATGAGGTTAGACATTGTGGGAAGTCCTTCAGTAATAAGTCTGCCCTCTAACAACACAACAGAGTTCACACTGGAGAGAAGCCATATGAGTGCAGAGAATGTGGGAAGTCTTTTAGCCAAAAATCTAGTCTTATTAGACATCTGAGAGTTCACAGTGTAGAGAAGTGTTAAGTGTGCAGGGAATGTTTTATTTTTCTCACTTGTAATAACAACACTGAATTCGACTCTTTTGGACGTATTTTCCTGAATTTAAACCCTTTTAATGGGACATACACTGTACTAGATTCCTCATGTGTTCCCTGGTACAAATGAGTCTTGAAGGCGGTTCGTTGCACTTTGTAAAATGCCCACATCCACTACCTGATAGATCTGTGGCTGAAGAGATTTCACCTCTACCACCTGGCTCCCCTGAAGACTGTGTATCCGTCCCGACCCCTGCGTGCTCAGGGGAAATGTATTCTGTGTTCTCCCTTGTGCCTGAGAACGTTATGATTACATGGCACTTGACAGGATCTCCATTCCTCTCTCTCTGACGAGGGAATGCAGCTGCCCCGGGTTAATGAAGGGCACCCATCGTCAGCTAAGAAGTGCTGCTGCTCTCAGGTACATTGTGGTTCTCACATGATGCTGGATGAATTGTTTCTAGTTCACCAACCTGCGTACCGCTGGCTGTCCTCTGTTCTGGCTTATGATCCTTTAATAACAGTGTTTTTTTTTCATTTGTATCTTTAATCTTTTTGGTTATTTCACTTCCAGGGAATATTTTCAAGCACAGTTGTGATCTGTCATCATGTAGCGTTAAGAGATATTGAGTGGACCCCAACCTTTCCGTGCTTTAGGAGGGACGGCATCATGCCAGAAAATAATTCCTTGACCAGTAGTGGTTGTAGTGCATTGCTGCCCACGGCCTTGAAATAAAGACTGTGTGACTTTGTGGTTCTAATCTGCAGCTTTGATCCCGGCCCCCATGGGGCTATGGAGGAGGCATCTAATTTTTTTTCTTTTCTCTCAATCCTCTCTTTCCCCTGCCCCCTTCCCTTGCACTCGTCTAAAAATCAGTGGGAAAATATCCTCAGATGGGGATTACCAAAACCCCGAGCATTCACCCAGTGCCCTGAGCTGGGGCCTCCGCCGCTCAGCCTCCCTTTGCTCACTCTGTCCTGCCTTTTCCCGGGCTGTTCCCACCGCAGTGGGCACGCTGTGTCCTTCCCAGGGTTTGGCAGGGAGGAGGCCCATGCAAGGCCCTGAGGGGAATTTGGGTTCTGTGTCCGCCTGAGATGTGCTGGCCAGGGCTCGCTGTCTCCATCCAGAGTTCTCTCCAGCCTGCTCCTCCCCCAGGCACCAGGCACCTGGCCTGCTGCAAATGAACCTACTTCTGTTCTGGGAGAATCCCCCTGATGCTTTGGGCCCCCCGATCAGTTCATCTTTAGACAATCCTGCCTCCAGCCACCCCACTCACACCCGGAGGCCCACTGGTGTTTAGGTCCTTTTTTTCCATTTTAGGGATTATTTTGCACTTTAATTTTATAAAAAATAAAGCTTCCTCTCCCCACCCCCTCACCCAGCAGTCCTGGAGGTAGCATGGATGCTACAGGAAATGGTGCTGTGTATTTTCAGTGGTGAGAACATTCTGCAATACAGGTGTTTCCAGAAGGAGAGGCTTGGTCTAATTAATTCCACATTCAGAGGATGAGCTGTGGTTGGGGTGCCCCTCTCCCTCAGTTTTGCCTGTGCATATAAGACCTGAAATGAGGGGATAGTTCCTGGATTCTGGGGGATACTGTGCTGCTGGATTGTGTGGTTGAGGGGCAGAGAGGGTTGAATGCCTGTTACCGTGTTTTTGCCAGCTCATGGGCCAGGTTCCTGGAGTGGGTGGGCTGAGGGAAGGCTGTAGGGATGAGAACTTGAATGAGGCTGGTTGGAGGGTCAGCAGCCATGGGTGGGCATAAGGGACACATATAAAGACTGAGGCTGTGGATACTGTTGAGCCCACCTGTTTCAGACGCCCCAAATACAGAGTCCCCTGTCCTGGGGAACTGGCATTCTAGTGGAGGACAGTCCGCAGAGAATGGCCCAGGACACCTGTGACAGGTGACAGCAGCGATGGGGGAAGGAGAAACCCGCGTTGGTCAGTGGGGTCTTCACTGAGGAAGTCTGGGACGGGGTGGCAGGCTCCAGTCGAGCCTGCAGGGAGCATGCCCTGTGCATTTGCGAGCTGTGGGGAGGCACTCTGGCTGGTTTTAACAGCAAGGATCAGAAAGTGATAAAAAATAAAAATGAAATAAATGGTGGCCGAATAGGCAGAGGTCTTGTGCATCTCGCCTGAGCCAGACTGGAAATACCACTGAATCTGAAGAACATCCGAATGGTATTAACAAACCACATGCACCGAGGAGACAGTTGACAGCAGGGAAGGGCAGGGGACGCGGGGCTTGAGAGGGACAGCCAGCCGGGGGCCCAGAGGCTGAGGGGAAAGCTGTGTTCCTCCAAAGCTGCGTCCCTTCACGACGTGGGTAACATCCACCCGGGTGATGGCAGAGCCACAGGGCAGCTGGCTGCCGGGGAACGGGACCAGAGGCAACAGCCCGAAAGGCTGCCCCGGGAAAGGCGGCCCAAACAGCGCGGTGCGGGGGAGAGACAAACATTCATTGTTGTGGTTTGGTTGTGTCTTTGCTTTTGTTCTCTAAGCCCAGAACCCAGGGCTTTTCTATTGCAAACACGCACCCGGGGCTTTGGAGCAGGGAGAGAGGCACAGGCTTGAGGTGCCTGAGGAGAGGCTGACGAGCAAAGCAGGGGGGGGGACATGGCCACGAGTCCTGCATTCGGACATTTTTTAAAATTTTAAATTCTTTATTTTTTCAATGATCACATAAGTCTCTCCCCTCTCCTTCCCCCCGTTGACATCTCCCCGTGCTCCTGCCCCCCAGCGCAACCCCCACCCCCTTGCTGTCTGTGTCCACTGGTTATGCTCACATGCAAGCATACCAGTCCTCCAGCTGATCTTTTACCCCTCCCCTCCCCTGCCTGCCCTCTTAGTTGGGACGGTCTGTTCAATGCTTCTATGATGCTGGCGTATTTTTGTGCATCAGCTTAGTTGTTCATTATATTCCACAAATGGGTGGGATCATGTGATATTTATCTTTCTCTGGCGGCCTTATTTCCCTTAGCATAATGCTCTCCAGGTCCATTCATGCTGTTGCAAATGGTAAGAGTTCCTTCTTTTTTACAGCAGCGTAGTATTCCATTGTATAGATCAGGCGTCCTCAAACTATGGCCCGGGGCCACATGCAGGTGTTTTTGCCGTTTTGTTTCTTTATTCAATTAATTATGTGATTAAGGATTGATCATATTTGTTAAACTACATGCCCCCTTGCCATCCAAACCCCCACGGCCGGGGGCAGGGCCCCCTGCCACCCTTTGCGGACACGGTCCGGCCATTGCAAGCACACAGCCTTTGTTGCTATCTCCCGTCCCCTCCGCCCCCCCCCCGAGGTCTGACTCTGAGCCACTGTCTTTTCTGCTATTTCTTCACTTTCCTCTAATGATGGCTTCATTTATACTACGAATCAGTTATGGGCCAAATTGAACCACAATAATGGTTTGCTAGGGAAATGAATCGTCTATAGTGAGCTGTTGGGCGTGGCTTGTTTGAATTAAATGATATGTGAGTGTGTCAAATTTGTTCATAGTTTTTTTTTATACTATAGTCGGCCCTCCAACGGTCTGAGGGAAGTGAACTGGCTCCCTGTTTAAAAAGTTTGAGGACCCCTGGTGTAGATGTACCATTTTTTATGTATTGTTTTTTTTCAAATATAATTTATATGATTTTTTATACATGTGGGGAAACTGAGGTGTGATTGGGAAAATTTTAGAAACTCGTGGATAGTCAAACACGAAGTGCCTTTTCCAACAGCCCCCTACTGGGGGATAATTCCTGCACCAATACACCCTTTGGACCGGGGAAGAGAGAGTCCACAGGCCAACGCTTTACCCACTGAGCCAAACCGGTCAGGGCGTGCCACAGTTTTTTAATGCACTCATCTGCTGATGGGCACTTAGGCTGTTTCCAAATCATAGCTATTGTAACTCTGATTGTGCTGCTATGAACATAGGGGTGCATATGTCCTTTCTGATGGGTGTTTCTGATTTCTTGGGAAATATTTTGCTAGAACTGTGGCATTCTTAGCTTCCAAACCTAAGTGGCCTTTTCTCCCCAGAAGAGCTAGCCCCTCTTAGTGGGCTCAGGGCAGGAGATACTTCCTGCCACACCCTGCATTTTGAGTTTTACCGAGGAAGCAGAGGCAGAGGCCAAGCTTCTGGGTCTGAATAGCCCCAAAGAGGCCTCAGTGACTGGATTGGAAAGAGGGGCTGGCCCACCCTGCTATTCGGGGAATCAGACTGATAAAAACTCCAGGTTGCCAGCCAACCTCATTGGTCTCCATACAAGGATCTCTGACCAGCCAAGACCAGAGTAATATTGTGGGGACACATCGTGGAGGATCAGCTCTGGGTGAGGAAAAAACACCATCTTATTCCCTGAAAGAAAATCAGCACCATTCCCACCTAAAGCCCTGCCAGAAACAGATGCTTGAGCATTCAGACTGACGGCCAGAGGACAGGCAAAGAGGGCAGATTGGCCCTGCTTGCTTACAGCCATGGCCCGTGCAGACAGACACACGCAGACCTGTGGTTCGCTTGGAGCTTCAAGCAGGGAGCTAACATCCAAAAACTGACTGACAGGGCCAGCACCTCAGTACCTATGAGGAAGCCCCAAATTAGCAGACAGAACGGAAGAGTGGGGTCTTACACCAGCAGCCATGGGGCATTAAAACTCAGCTGAAGTGCACGACTCTTCACCTTTTTATCTCTATTAAATTAAAATGTTTATGATTGTTTTTAATTTTATCTCCTTTTTGCTTTTTCTTTCTCACTTCTCTTATTCCTGTTTGCAGCTCTTTTACCCATTTTACTTTTCCTATTTGCTTTCTTTTTCCCCTTTTTACAAATGGATCTACTTTATCTGCTTTATTAATGTGTTATTATTCTAGTGTCTGTTGCTTTATTCACATATCTATTCCTCTGTGTTATTATTCTAGTGTCTGTTGCTTTATTCACATATCTATTCCTCTTCCTGATCCTACTTCATTTCCCCTTCTCTTTACTATGCTTTTTATTTTCTTTATCTCTTGTCTTGCTCTTTTCTTCTCCTAATTTTTAACTTGCTTCATTTCTTTTTTTTTTTTTAATATATTTTATTGATTTTTTTACAGAGAGGAAGAGAGAGGGATAGAGAGTTAGAAACATCGATGAGAGAAGAAACATCGATCAGCTGCCTCCTGCACACCCCCTACTGGGGATGTGCCCGCAACCAAGTAAATGCCTTGGACCGGAATCGAACCTGGGACCTTTCAGTCCACAGGCCGACGCTCTATCCACTGAGCCAAACCGGTTAGGGCAACTTGCTTCATTTTTTAAATTTAGGCCTTTCTGCTGTCTCCTCTAATCTCCTTTGCAAAACAATATTTATTTCATTTTTAAATTTTCTTTTTGCCTTCTCATTTCTTTTCTCCATCCTCTGTTGTAAACTGTGGTCCTTCCCCTAGTTATCCAATTGCTTAACTTTATTTTCTTAATTTAAGCTCAGCATCTACAGACACTGCCACCCCCATTTATTTATGGGAGTCTGACTTATGTTTGCCTTTTGTGGGGATACTCCATGTTTATGTTCTATAGGGAGTCACTCATGTTTTTTAGGGAGTCTGACCTCTGTGTACATTTCTTGGGGTACACTCTATGTTAATGTTCTATAGGGAGTCATTCATGTTTATTGGTAGTCTTATCTCTGTGTACCTTTTGTGGGGGACACTCCATGTTTATGTTATATAGGGAGTCATTCATGTTTATGGGGAGTCTGACCTCTGTGTACCTTTCTTGGGGAACACTTCATGTTTATGTTCTATAGGGAGTCACTCATGTTGATTGGTAGCCTGACCTCTGTGTACTTTTCGTGGGGAACACTCCATGTTTATGTTCTGTAGGGAGTCATGTTTCTTGGTAGTCTGACCTCTGTGTACCTTTCCAGGGGGAAACTCCATGTTAATGTTCTATAGGGAGTCATTCATGTTTATTGGTACTCTGACCTCTGTGTGTCTTTCGTGGGGGACACTCCATGTTTATGTTCTATAGGGAATCATTCATGTTTCTTGGTAGTCTGACCTCTGTGTACCTTTCCAGGGGGAAACTCCATGTTAATGTTCTATAGGGAGTCACTCATGTTTATTGGTAGTCTGACCTCTGTGTACCTTTCAAGGGGGACACTCCCTGTTTATGTTCCATAGGGAGTCATTCATGGTTATGGGGAGTCTGACCTCTGTGTACCTTCGTGGGGGACACTCCATGTTTATGTTCTATAGGATGTCCTTCATGCTTATGGGGAGTCTGACCTCTGTGTACCTTCGTGGGGTATACTCCATGTTTATGTTCTACTAGAGGCCCGTTGCACGAAGAGATTCATGCAATAGGCCTTCCTTCCCTTGGCTTCCAGCACAGGTTTTCCTCTGGCACTCGGACCCAGGCATTCGCTCTGGCCAGAATCTGCCATCTTCGCCTTCACTGCAGACTCTGGAATTTGCAGTCTTGTCTTTGCTGCGGCACTCTGCTCCTGGAGATCCCTTCAGCCCTGCCCTCCCTCTGGCCACTCTGCACCTGAAGCAACTGGACAGCCGCCACCTTTGGACTTCTAATTTGCATACTCACTCTGATTGGCTGTGGGCGTAGCAGAGGTATGGTCAATTTACATATTTATTATTAGGTAATATAGGGAGTCATTCATGTTTATGTGGAGTCTGACTTCTTTTTACCTTTCCTTGGGGGACACTCCAAGTTTATGTTCTATAGGGACTCATTCATGTTTATGGGGAGTCTGACCTCTGTGTACCATTCCTGTGGGACACTCCTTGTTTATGTTCTATAGGGAGTCATTCATGTTTACTGGTAGTCTGACCTCTGTGTACCTTTCGTGGGGGACACTCCACGTTTAAGTTCTATAGGGAGTCATTCTAGTTTATGGGGAGTCTGACCTCTGTGTACCTTTCGAGGGGGACACTCCAGGTTTAGGTTCTATATAGAGTCATTCATGTTGATTGGTAGTCTAACCTCTGTGTACCTTCGTCGGGGACACCTCATGTTTATGTTCTATAGGATGTCCTTCATGCTTATGGGGAATCTGACCTCTGTGTACCTTCGTGGGGGACACTCCATGTTTATGTTCTACTAGAGGCCCGTTGCACGAAGAGACTCGTGCAATAGGCCTTCCTTCCCTTGGCTTCCAGCACAGGTTTTCCTCCGGCACCCGGACCCAGGCATTCGCTCTGGCCAGAATCTGCCATCTTCACCTTCACTGCAGACTCTGGAATTTGCAGTCTTGTCTTTGCTGCGGCACTCCGCTCCTGGAGATCCCTTCAGCCCTGCCCTCCCTCTCATAGCAGGCATCATGATCCGCCTGGCCACTCCGCACCTGAAGCAGCTGGACAGCCGCCATCTTTGGCCTTCTAATTTGCATACTCACTCTGATTGGCGGTGGGCATAGCAGAGGTATGTTCAATTTACATATTTGTCTATTATTAAATAAGATAGGGAGTTATTCATCTTTATGGGGAGTCTGACCTCTGTGTAACATTCCAGTGGGACACTCCATGTTTATGTTCTATAGTGAGTCATTCATGTTTATTGGTAGTCTTACCTCTGTGTATCTTTCGAGGGGGACACTCCCTGTTTTAGTTCCATAGGGAGTCACTCATGTTTATGGGGAGTCTGACCTCTGTGTACCTTTCGTGGGGGACACTCCATCGTTATGTTCTATAGAGAGTCATACTAGTTTATGGGTAGTCTGACTTCTGTGTACCCTCGTGGGGACACTCCATATTTATGTTCTATAGGGAATCATTCATGTTTATTGGTAGTCTGACCTCTGTGTACCTTTCGTGGGGTACACTCCATGTTTAAGTTCCAGAGGGAGTCCCTCATGTTTATGTGGAGTCTGACCGCTGAGTACCTTTTCTGGGGAACACTCCATGTTTAGGTTCTATAGGGAGTCACTCATGTTTATGGGAAGTCTGACCTCAGTGTACCTTTTGAGGGGGACACTCCATGTTTAGGTTCTATAGGGAGTCACTCATGTTTATGGGAAGTCTGACCTCGGTGTACCTTTCGAGGGGGACACTCCATGTTTAGGTTCCAGCGGGAGTCACTCATGTTTATGGGAAGTCTGACCTCGGTGTACCTTTCGTGGGGGACACTCCATGTTTATGTTCTATAGGGAGTCACTCCTGTTTACGGGGAGTCTGACCTCTCTGTACCTTTCGTGAGGGACACTCCATGTTTAGGTTCTATAGGGAGTCACTCATGTTTTTGGGGAGTCTTACCTCTGTGTACCTTTCGTGGGGGACACTCCATGTTTGTGTTCTATACGGTGTCATTCATATTTATTGGTAGTCTGATGTCTGAGTACCTTTCGCGGGGGACACTCCATGTATAGGTTCTATAGGGAGTCACTCATGTTTATGGGGAATCTGACCCCTGTGTACCTTTCGAGGGGGACACTCCATGTTTAGGTTCCAGAGGGAGTCACTCATGTTTATGGGGAGTCTGACCTCTGAGTACCTTTCAAGGGGACACTCCCTATTTAGGTTCTATAGGGAGTCACTCATGTTTATGGGGAGTCTGACCTCTGTGTACCTTTTCTGGGGGACACTGCATGTTTAGGTTCTATAGGGAGTCATTCATGTTGATTGGTAATCTGACCTCTGTGTACCTGTCGAGGGGGACACTCCATGTTTAGGTTCTATAGGGAGTCACTCTAGTTTATGGGGAATCTGACCACTGTGTACCGTTCGAGGGGGACACTCCATGTTTAGGTTCCAGAGGGAGTCACTCATGTTTATAGGGAGTCTGACCTCTGTGTACCTTTCCAGGGGGACACTCCATGTTTGGGTTCCAGAGGGAGTCACTCATGTTTATGGGGAGTCTGACCTCTGATTACCTTTCAAGGGGGACACTCCATGTTTAGGTTCTATAGGGAGTCACTCATGCTTATGGGGACTCTGACCTCTGTGTACCTTTCTAGGGGGACACTCCATGTTTAGGTTCTATAGGGAGTCACTCATGTTTATGGGGACTCTGACCTCTGTGTACCTTTCTAGGGGGACACTCCATGTTTAGGTTCTATAGGGAGTCACTCATGTTTATGGGGACTCTGACCTCTGTGTACCTTTCTAGGGGGACACTCCATGTTTAGGTTCTATAGGGAGTCACTCATGTTTATGGGGAGTCTGACCTCTGTGTACCTTTCGTGGGGGACAATCCATGTTCATGTTCTATAGGGCGTCACTCCGGTTTATGGGGAGTCTGACCTCTGTGTACCTTTTGAGGGGGACCCTCCATGTTTGGGTTCCAGAGGAAGTCTCTCATGTTTTTAGGGAGACTGAACTCTGAGGACCTTTCGTGGGGACACTCCATATTTATTTATTTTATTTAATTTTTTTTCGGCTTTAATTTCTTTATTGATTAAGGTGTCACATATTTGTCCTCATCCCCCCATTCCCATCCCCCACCCCTCCCCACGGATGCCCCCACACCCCTGTTGTTCTTAACCATTGCTTAGGCTCATATGCATGCACACAAGTCCCTTGGTTGATCTCTCCCCCTTACCCCCACCCTCTCCTACTCTCCCTCTGAGGCCCGACAGTCCGAACGATGCCTCCTTGTTTCTGGGTCTGTTCTTGTTCATCAGTCTATGTTGTTCATCATTTCCCCTAGATGGGGGACACTCCATATTTAGATTCTATAGGGAGTCACTCATGTTTTTGGGGGGTCTGACCCCTGTGTACCTTTCAAGGGGGACACTCCATGTTTAGGTTCCAGAGGGAGTCACTCATGTTATGGGGAGTCTGACCTCTGAGTACCTTACGAGGGGGACACTCCATGTATAGGTTCCAGAGGGAGTCACTCATGTTTTTGGGGGGTCTGAGCTCTGTGTCCCTTTCCAGGGGGACACTCTATGTTTAGGTTCTAGAGTGCGTCACTCCTGTTTATGGGGAGTC
The DNA here is from genome assembly GCA_030846915.1 of Cnephaeus nilssonii. Lineage (NCBI taxonomy): Eukaryota > Metazoa > Chordata > Mammalia > Chiroptera > Vespertilionidae > Cnephaeus > Cnephaeus nilssonii. The sequence goes on along the minus strand of JAULJE010000025.1, from coordinate 3,916,195 downwards.
TGACATCTGTGTACCATTCGTGGGGGACACTCCATATTTAGATTTTATAGGGAGTCACTCATGTTTTTGGGGATTCTGACCTCTGTGTACCTTTTGTGGGGGACACTCCATGTTTATGTTCTATAGGGTGTCATTCATGTTTATTGGTAGTCTGATGTCTGAGTACCTTTCGTGGGGGACATTCCCTATTTAGGTTCTATAGGGAGTCACTCATCTTTATGGGGAATCTGACCTCTGTGTACCTTTCCAGGGTGACACTCCATATTTAGGTTCTATAGGGAGTCACTCATGTTTGTGGGGAGTGTGACCTCTGTGTACCTTTTGAGGGGGACCGTCCATGTTTGGGTTCCAGAGAAAGTCTCTCATGTTTTTAGGGAGTTTGAACTCTGAGGACCTTTTGTGGGGACACTCCATATTTATTTTATTTTATTTATTTATTTATTTATTTATTTATTTTTCAGCTTTAATTTCTTTATTGATTAAGGTGTCACATATTTGTCCTCATCCCCCCCATTCCCATCCCCCACCCCTCACCACGGATGCCCCCACCCCCATGTTGTTCTTAACCGCTGGTTAGGTTCCTATGCATGCACACAAGTCCCTTGGTTGATCTCTCCCCTACCCCCACTCTCTCCTACCCTCCCTCTGAGGCCTGACAGTCCGATCGATGCCTCCTTGTTTCTGGGTCTGTTCTTGTTCATCAGTCTATGTTGTTCATCATATCCCCTAGATGGGGGACACTCCATATTTAGATTTTATAGAGAGTCACTCATGTTTATAGGGAGTCTGACCTCTGAGTACCTTTCGCGGGGGACACTCCATGTTTAGGTTCCAGCGGGAGTCACTCATGTTTATGGGGAGTCAGACCGCTGTGTACCATTCGCGGGGACACTCCATGTTTAATTCTATAGGGAGTCACTCATGTTTTATGGGGATTCTGACCTCTGTGTACTTTTCGTGGGGGACACTCCATGTTTAGGTTTCAGAGGGAGTCACTCATGTTTATGGGGAGTCTGACCTCTGAGTACCTTTCGAGGGGGACACTCCATGTTTAGGTTCCAGAGGGTGTCACTCATGTTTATGGAGAGTCTGCCTCCGTGTACCTCTCGTGGGGGACACTCCATATTTAGATTGTATAGGGAGTCACTCATGTTTATGGGGAGTCTGACCACTGTGTACCTTTCGAGCGGGACACTCAATGTTTAGGTTCCAGCGGGAGTCACTCATGTTTATGGGGAGTCTGACTTCTGAGTACCTTTCAAGGGGGACACTCCATGTTTAGGTTCCAGAGGGTGTCACTCATGTTTATGGGGAGTCTGACCTCATTGTACCTTTCGTGGGGGACACTCCATGTTTAGGTTCTATAGGGAGTCACTCATGTTAATGGGGAGTCTGACCTCTGTGTACCTTTCAGGGGGACAGTACATGTTTTGGTTCTATAGGGAGTCACTCATGATTATGAGGAGTCTGACCTCTGAGTACCTTTCGAGGGGGACACTCATGTTTATGTGGAGTCTGACCTCTGTGTACCTTTCAGGGGCACACTCCATGTTTTGGTTCTATAGGGAGTCACTCATGATTATGAGGAGTCTGACCTCTGAGTACCTTTCGAGGGGGACACTCATGTTTATGTGGAGTCTGACCTCTGTGTACCTTTCAGGGGTACACTCCATGTTTTGGTTCTATAGGGAGTCACTCATGTTTATGGGGAGTCTGACCTCTGTGTACCTTTCGTGGGGGACACTCCATGTTTAGATTCTATATGGAGTCACTCATGTTTATGGGGAGTCTGACCTCTGAGTATCTTTCGAGGGGGACTGTCCATGTTTAGGTTCTAGAGGGAGTCACTCATGTTTATGGGGAGTCTGTCCTCTTTGTACCTCTTGTTGGGGACACTTCATATTTAGATTGTATAGGGAGTCACTCATGTTTATGGGGAGTCTGACCACTGTGTACCTTTCAAGGGGACACTCCATGTTTAGGTTCCAGCGGGAGTCACTCATGTTTATGGGGAGTCTGACCTCTGAGTACCTTTCAAGGGGGACACTCCATGTTTAGGTTCCAGCGGGAGTCACACGTTTATGGGGAGTCTGACCTCTGATACCTTCCGCGGAGGACACCCCATGTTTAGATTCTATAGGGAATCACTCATGTTTATGGGGAATCTGACCTCTGTGTACCTTTCGTGGGGGACACCCCATGTTTACTTTCTAAAGGGAGTCACTCATGTTTATGGGGATCTGACCACTGTGTACTTTTCAAGGGGGACACTCCATGTTTAGGTTCTATAGGGAGTCACTCATGTTAATGGGGAGTCTGACCTCTGTGTACCTTTCGTGGGGGACACTCCATGTTTACTTTCTAAAGGGAGTCACTCATGTTTATGGGGAGTCTGACCACTGTGTACTTTCAAGGGGGACACTCCATGTTTAGGTTCTATAGGGAGTCACTCATGTTTATGGGGAGTCTGACCTCTGGGTACCTTTCAGGGGGACACTCCATGTTTACTTTCTATAGGGAGTCACTCATGTTTATGGGGAATCTGACCTCCGTGTACCTCTCGTGGGGGACACTCCATATTTAGATTGTATAGGGAGTAACTCATGTTTATGGGGAGTCTGACTTCTGTGTACCTTTCAAGGGGGACACCCCATGTTTAGGTTCTAGCGGGAGTCACTCATGTTTATGGGGAGTCTGACCTCTGAGTACCTTTCAAGGGGGACACCCCATGTTTAGGTTCTAGCGGGAGTCACTCATGTTTATGGGGAGTCTGACCTCATTGTACCTTTCGTGGGGGACACTCCATGTTTAGGTTCCAGGGGGAGTCACTCATGTTTATGGGGAGTCTGACCTCTGAGTACCTTTCGTCGGCTCCATGTGTTAGGTTCTATAGGAGTCACTCATGTTTATGGGAGTCTGACCTCTTGTACCTTTCGCGGGGGACACCCATGTTTAGATTCTATAGGGAGTCACTCATGTTTATGGGGAGTCTGACCTCATTGGTACCTTTCGTGTGGAACTCCATGTTTAGGTTCTATAGGGAGTCACTCATGTTAAGGGAGCTTACCTCTGTGTACCTTTCAGGGGGACACTCCATATTTTGTTCTATAGGAGTCACTCATGTTTATGAGGAGTCTGACCTCTGAGTACCTTCGAGTGGAACTCAGTTTATGGGAGCTGACCTCTGAGTACCTTTCGTGGGGACCTCCATGTTTAGGTTCTATAGGATCACTCAGTGTTTATGGGAGTCTGACCTCTGTGTACCTTCCGCGGGACACCCATGGTTAGTTCTATAGGATCACTCAGTTTATGGGGAGTCTGACCCTGTGTACCTTCCGCGGGGGACACCCCATGTTTAGATTCTATAGGAGTCACTCATATTTATGGGGAGTCTGACCTCATTGTACCTTTCGTGGGGACACCCCATGTTTAGGTTCTATAGGAGTCACTCATGTTTATGGGAGTCTGACCTCTGGTACTTTCGTGGGGACACTCCATGTTAGGTTCTATAGGGAGTCACTCAGTTTATGGGGAGTCTGACCTCTGAGTACCTTCGGGGGACACTCATTAGTTTATGGGAGTCACTCATGTTAGATTGACCTCTGGTACCTTTCGGGGGACATCCATGTTTAGTTATAGGATCACTCATGTTATGGAGTCTGACCTTGTACCTTTGTGGGGGACACTCCATGTTTAGTTCATAGGGAGTCACTCATGTTATGGAGTCGACCTGTACCTCTGGGGCACTCAGTTTAGGTTCAGGGATCACTCAGTTTATGGAGTCTACCTCTGTACCTTCGGGGGAACCCATGTTTAGTTCAAGGGAGTCACTCATGTTTATGGGAGTCTACCTCTGTACCTTTCGTGGAACCATGTTAGTCATGATCACCATGTTTATGGAGTCTGACCCTGTACCTTCGGGGGACACTCCATGTTAGGTCATAGGGAGTCACTCATGTTATGGGGATCTGACCTCTGGTACTTTCGGGACACCCATGTTTAGGTTCTATAGGGATCATCATGTTTATGGGAGTCTGACCTCTGGTACCTTTCGCGGGGACACTCCATGTTTAGTTCTATAGGGAGTCACTCATTTATGGGAGTCTGACCTCTGGTACCTTCGGGGACACCCATGTTAGTTCTATAGGAGTCACTCATGTTTATGGGAGTCTGACCTCTGTGTACCTTTCGGGACACTCCATGTTTAGTTCTATAGGGAGTCACTCATGTTTAGGGAGTCTGACCTCTGGTACCTTCGGGGGACTACCCATGTTTAGTTCTATAGGGAGTCACTCATGTTTATGGGAGTCTGACCTCTGTACCTTCGGGGACACTCCATGTTTAGTTCTATAGGGAGTCACTCATGTTTATGAGGAGTCTGACCTCTGAGTACCTTTCGGGGGGACACTCATGTTTAGGTTCTATTAGGGTCACTCATGTTTAAATTGGGAGTCTGACCTCTGTGTACCTTTCGGGGACACTCCATGTTTAGTTCTAAGGGATCACTCATGTTTATGGGAGTCTGACCTTGGTACCTTTCAGGGGACATCCATGTTTAGGTTCTATAGGGAGTCACTCATGTTTATGGAGTCTGACCTCTGTACCTTTCGGGGACACTCCATGTTTAGGTTCTATAGGGAGTCACTCATGTTTATTGGGAGTCTGACCTCTGAGTACCTTTCGCGGGGGACACCCATGTTTAGGTTCTATAGGGAGTCACTCATGTTTATGGGGAGTCTGACCTCTGAGTACCTTTCCAGGGGGACACTCCATGTTTAGGTTCCAAGGGAGTCACTCATGTTTATGGGGAGTCTGACCTCATGTACCTTTCTGGGGGACACTCCATGTTTAGGTTTTATAGGGATCACTCATGTTTATGGGGAGTCTGACCTTTACTTGGGACCCCCGTTTAGTTCTATAGGGTCACAGTTAGGGGGTCACCCTGGTACCTTCGGGGACACCCATTTTTTCTAAGGATCACTCATTTTATGGATCATCTTACCTTCCGGGGACCCATGTTTTGGTCGGGATCACCGTTAGGCTGCCTCTTACTTCGGGACACCCATGTTTACTAAGGGGCACTCTTTATGGGAGCACCTGTACTGGGGGCACCCTGTATCTAGGGATCATCTGTTGGGTCTACCTCTGTACCTTTCTGGGACACCCATGTTTAGTTCTATAGGGATCACTCATGTTTATGGGATTGACCTCTGTGTCCCTTTCCGGGGGACACCCATGTTTGGGTCTTAGGGAGTCACTCATGTTTATGGGGAGTCTGACCTCTTTGTACCTTTCTGGGGACACTCCATGTTTAGGTTCTATAGGAGTCACTCATTTTATGGGAGTCTGACCTCTTGTACCTTTCGGGGAACTCCATGTTTAGTTTCTAGGGGAGTCACTCATGTTTATGGGAGTCTGACCTCTGTACTTTTGGGGGACACCCATGTTTGGTTCTATAGGGAGTCACTCATGTTTATGGGGAGTCTGACCTCTGGTACCTTTCGGGGGACACCCCATGTTTAGTTCTATAGGGATCACTCATGTTTTATGGGAGTCTGACCTCTGGATACCTTTCGGGGGACACTCCATGTTTAGGTTCTTAGGGAGTCACTCATGTTTATGGGGAGTCTACTCTGGTACCTTTCGGGGGCACTCCTGTGTCAAGACACTCATGTTTATGGGGAGTCTGACCTCTTGTACCTTTCTGGGGACACCCATGTTTAGTTCATAGGGAGTCACTCATGTTTATGGGAGTCTGACCTCTGAGTACCTTTCGGGGGACACCCATGTTTAGTTCAAGGGAGTCACTCATGTTTAGGGGAGTCTGACCTTGTACTTCGGGGAACTCCATGTTTAGGTTCTAGGGATCACTCATGTTTATGGGAGTCTGACCTCTGTACTTCGGGGGGACACCCATTTAGTCTAGGGATCATTTTATGGAGTTGCCTCTTTGTACCTTCTGGGGATCCTTGTTATGGGAGTCGACTCTCTTTTTTGGATTGACACCCTGTTTATTTCAGGGGCACTCATGTTTATGGGAGTCTACCTCGTACCTTGGGGACTCTCCAGTTTAGTTAGGGATCATCATTTTAGGGGAGTATATTGGGTATCTCCCGGGACCTTGGGCCCCAGTTAGTTAGGGGATCACTCATGTTTATGGGCTCCTTTTATTCGGGGATCACTCATTTTAAGTCTTTTGGGGGTTTTTGTTTTGGGACCTTTTTTGGGGACTCCTTTTTTTGGGGACCTATGTTACTTTTGGGACCCTTTTTGGGATCACCTTTGACCCTGGCCTCCGGGAAAAGGGAAACCTCATTTATGGGGGCCCTTGGACCTTTTTGGGGCACATTTGGGAGGGGGGAATCTTTTGGGGATTTTTTTAATTCTGGGGATCCTGTTTTTTGGGGATCATTTTAGGCCTAT